>SKCR01025994.1:0-19563 GCA_019454045.1 Zanthoxylum bungeanum | reverse complement strand
ATCTAATCTTTTGTGAGTCAGCCCCACACTTCTATTTTCTGGTTGTGAGATATAGCACGAAAGACTTTTTTGGAAATCAAATAAAAACATCTTGTCCCTTCCTTCTTGTGCATGGCAGTGAGCAGGAAAATTATGCTCACTGTCATTGTTTATAACTTGATTCGGGGCTCAGTTTGTATTGTATTCTAGCCCATAAAATTTACGATTACAAATAGGTGTTTTGTGGTTGTTGTGGGGTTATTTTGGTGGAAACATTTAAACCTGAATCACTGCCCTTATACACGCAATACATAGACTATTTTTGGGAGAGTTGTGCGCGCGTATCATATGCAAAATAGTCCAAATTCATATTCTGTTGTTTGGGAATTGTTCGGGTGATGTTTCGAGGTTGAAAAAATTTCAAATAAAGAAATAAAACAAGTCCAAAAAGGCTGGTCAAATTCAGAATTCATAATAGAGAGGGCATAAATTTTTTCAAGGTTGATCCTGGTGCCTAAATCGCTTCCGCTGCGTGAGGGAAATCAATTCCTACAGTAGTTTTTGGTAATTTGGTCGTAACCTTTGGTCCTGATGTTCGATTTTTGTGATCTTCATTTGGTAGGAAATCTTAGGCCGAGACCTACAATTTTGGTGTTGATCATTTTCGCAAATTAGTGATGGACCTAGGTCACAAATGCTATTTTCTCTTAGATGAATAATAGCATTACTTATTATAAAAACTTATTGCTATTCATCATCTCTCTTATTTCCTCAACAAAAACATATTTGGAGTGACTCCCCGATTCTATTTTTGCTCATTGATTTGCTTCCATTTTTTCAAGCCATTTTGATGGTTTATAGTCTAATTCCAAGCATGATTCAGTTAGTCACTTCGCAGGAATTCTTTCTCTACCATTCAGGCCAAAAGGGATCAATAAAAGTGGCTAGGGATATTTTGCTAACTATGTAGCTCTAACCCAACTTAACCTAACTAAGTTATAAACAATAACTAAAGTCATCATTAGTCGACATTAAAAATGTAAGATATAAAAAATCAACAAAAGAGGTAATTTTTTCCAAATGATCAAACAATCATTTTTGAACATAATTGCCCAAATTTCTCGGGCTTTATGTAACAAGACCCAAATTATGTGTCTCAAGCCCATTAAGCCATGTGTAACTCGAATACTTGGTGTTGGGTTTGATTCGCCTTTATTCGTAAAAATGGTACTTGACTTCAGAATTGCTGGTGCGTCCATCTGGTATGACTTGGGCCAAGTGGAATAGCTTTGGACCCACTCCATTAAGCCCTCATATCACGCCAATGTGCCTATGAGATGTCCGTCTTCGGCTATATAACTCTTAGCTAATCCCCTCATTGCTTCTCTAATCCTTTTGGCATTTTGTCTTGGGATTGGCCATTTTGGTATTTGCAATGACTTCATTATGTTGTTGGCCATGTCGTTTGATGTTTCATGTTTGGCTTGGGATCATATCATTCTCTCTCTCTTAAAAATGATTCGACCTCGAATCGGTAAATGTATCAAAGTAAGACAAACCAAGACTATTAAACATTAGTGACACACCATACTCACCAGGAAGACCTAGCTTGTAAGCATTATCGGTAGTTCCGCTCTGACGAGGAACTCACTTAAATGATTAGGCCACGAAAACCCCACGGAACGGATAGAACCCCAAGAACTGCGAATTTGACTTTGTAGGAACAAAATCCTTCCAAGGCCACAAAGAATACCTACAAAGAACTTGTCTTTGAGAACCTTTAAGATGATGTCATATTGTGTTCTGCTAGAACAGAGAAGCCACTAAGGTTGCCACGCCTTAGATAAGTCAGATTACGTGAAATAAATGGAATTCCTCTTTAATAAATTTTTGCCATATCCATGCTTTCAAATTGAAGTAAAATTAGAAAACGATGATTATTTTTATTAAAGAAAACAAGTTACAATATATAGTACAAGACAAGTTACTAGAATTCCCTTAAAAGTAAAAAGAAACTTATCAAAGCCACAAAAGTGATTCGCAAGCTTAACAAAGTCAACAAAAGTGGTTGGCAAGCTTATTAAATTCAACAAAAGTTGTTGGCATCAAGTTAAAAGCAAAATGTTAACAACGGCAAAAAAACTCAACAAAGGTGGCAAGTTTTTTACTAAAATGGCCAGATTGTGTCCTTTGCACAAAAACCTCAAAATTTCATGGTCCTCATGTTCCAATGCCCAATTTTTATGTCTCAAGCCCATTAAGCCTTGTGTAACTCGAATACTTGGTGTTGTACTTGATTCGACTTCATTCGTCAAAATGGTACTTGATTTCAAAATTGCTAGTGCGTTAATCTGATATGACTTGAGTCAAGTGGAATTGCTTTGGAACCCTCCATTGAAGCCCTCATATGGCCAATGTCCCTTCGAGATATCCATCGCATTCTTCCATATAACTTGAGCTAATCCTGCCATTTATTCTCTGATCCTTTTGGCCTCCTGCCTTGTGATTGGCCCTTCTGGTAACTTGCATTGGCTGCATTATGTCGTTGGCCAAGTCCTTTAATGCTCCAAGAATTGAAAAGAACCATCTCCTCTCGGTTGCAGCTTATGTACAAAGGTATGTCCCTTAGAAGTGCCTTGTGGAAAAGGTACAAAGTTGAAGGGACATATCCTCTAATTAAAATGATGCATCTCCAGGCCTATAAAGGCATTAGGAAATGGTATAACCCTTAGGAGGGTTATACCTTAAACCAAATGGTGCCTTCAAAAACATCATTCCATGCCTATAAATTAAGAGGCCTTGAGATCATTTGAAGTATCCAAAAATATTCATATTTCATACATTGCCTAGAGAGTCAAGAGAGAATTTCCTCTATTTTTCTTGTTTAAGTTATTGTGAAAGGAGTGCCTCTTAAACAAGAAGCAACCAAGTAATCATGGGAGAACGTTAGCCACAAAGAATTCATAGAGCACCGAGGCAGGGCTAATAAGTTTTTATGGACAGAAATAACTCTACTTGGTTTAAGAATCACCATCTTCTGCAACACATTTTTTAGGTTTTTCTAACTTTCAATTGATTGCATGTTAATTATTTATTACTTTGCTTGAATTAGTTACGCACGAATTACAACACATCCGCCTAACAATCTTATGAACTTACTGTTATTAATTTTGTGCTGTAAAATTTGATTTATTTTTCTCATGATCCACACATGCACAAAACCGAAAAGTATTTAAAAGCTATTATTGGCATTTGATGTGTTTAAATGGGATGCTGCTGGAAAAAAAATTAAATAAAAAAATAAATAATAATAATAATTCAATAATTGGTTTTCATGTTTTTTCATTTCTCCCGCCACGCTACGTATTGTGTTATTCATGCAATCGAAAATTTCTTTTAAATTTAATTGATTGATGATTGGTGTGATTTATTTATTATTTTAAGAGATATGTCCTTGCAAATTGCCGTAAACAATAAATTAAAACTTCTCTATATACTTCATCATGTCACATGTAGATTTTACATTCTTTTGTTAAAAAAATGATAAAAAATTAAATAAATAAACTATAAGTGCACATACATGTGTTTTGAGTATTTACTGGATTTCTTTTTCTGTCCTAATATTAGTAATAGCAAACAATTAATATTCTGTTAAGAACACTATTTAAGGTTAAATTTTGAAATTTGGTTTAAGTACCGTAACTTCAAGCACACATAATTTTAGGACTTTGTATATGTAACTCATTGTTTTAGGACTTATTCAATAATTGTCTAATTACTTAGGAAAATCAAATAATGAATAATTTCTTATCAAAATTATAAACTTGGTTATTATAGATTTTAGTTATTTAAATTTTTCAATTATCACATATTAATACACTAATTTTTAACTGATAAAGTTGAGTTTGTATCCTTAAAAAAAATATTTGTATTTTGTTGTTTATTGTACTTTGAATCTAGAATTAAAGTGTAACACTAAGAATGAATGTCTAAGATTTTCTATTGAAAAGTGATTAAGGAAATTATGTCACAAAGGTGATAAGAGCCTAAGTGGGCATAGACTTAAGTGGTTACACCAGACCCCCCTCGTCCTCGGGGATTTTTCCTTTATTCACCTATCATAAGAAATTTTAGTCATAAATTCTAGAACTTATATTATTTGGTGTAATTTTTTTATTACTATCCAAAAAAACAACAAGTGTTTTCTTAGTTTAACACTTAAACGAGATCATTTAGTTGATCTTAGTGTGATTTGTCTTTTGTAGACTTAACGGTAATTGTAATATTTTACAGTTACATATGGCCAATGGAAATATCACAGTACCAGTTGCTCATGGAGAGAAACCGAATAAGTTTGGTGGAGAAAATTTCAAACAATGGCAAAGCAAAATGTTGTTCTACCTGACAACATTGCAGTTGGCTAAGTATCTCAAACATCCTCCCAGTCTTGTGGAGGGAGAAACTAAAAAAGCCAAGCAACTGCGAGATGAGACATGGTCGTCTGTTGACTTCTTGTTAAGAACAATCTTTTGGGAGAGCTAAACAATACCATGTACAATGTGTACCAAGGCAAGACTTCTGCGAAGATTCTCTGTGAATCTCTCGAGAAGAAATACAAAATAGAGGATGTCGGAAAAAAGAAAATTATTGTGGGTAGGTTCTTGGACTAAAAAATGGTAGATTCAAGAACGGTAATATCTCAATTGGGTGAACCAAATGTGGACAATTATGACCCATAACGTCACTATTTGTACAGATCATGGTGTTGTTGTACAAATTAACTATGTGACAAAGGAAATTGCTCTTTTATCATTTGTGATTAGATTACCAAGATGTATAAATGATGAAAGGTCCATATGATTAGTTCCGGATTGAGATGATATGAGACAGTATCAATCCACGATGGTTTAATTATTAAATATTTCTAGTCAGAGTATTACAGAGATCGGAGATCGATAATGCGTAAAAGACTAGTATTACACTTGTGCGCGTTGTGATGGCATAACAGCATAGTTCTCATATATTTGGGTATAGGATACTCATGCAAGTGTAGTAAGAGGTTGTGTTTTACCAATGGTACGGAAAACAGCTTCGCTCTGGATAGACCCCTCGGAATTCCATTGGTAGTATTACTAAGTGTCTATGGAAGTCCGAACCAGGGTAGGTGTATTTGGTCTTAACCTGAGACTTGCACCGCTAATACTTGCGACAATCAATATACTTTGGTTTTGGTCGTCCAGGGCTTTAACAGGTTCTGTGTACGCCTCTTCTGGGTATATTGAGAATCGTAGTGTATTGGGTGTGATGTCGAGATGGAAGTATCACTCCAGTATATTGGAGATGATGATCACGTAGGATACGAAACTCGTTCTCTTATATGCTGCAGCTATCGGGATATTATCACTAGGTCATGTTTATTTGATTATAGAGACTAGTTACCAGAGATCCGATATATGCTTCGTATGGGGCAGACACATATCCAGCCCCAGGCCTTGTACGTGACATTCGATACAGGATCGAGATACCCAATACTACGTATACTACGCCTGATATAGATCACATATTCCTGTAAGGATATTTCTGGAGAATTGGGTAGGCATGGCCCTTTGCTAGAAGCCAACCTAGTCTTGTAAATCGGTAAAAACGTAATACTAGGTACTTACGTGTTCGAATAGTCCGACGACCGGATTTACTGCCAACATATCCGGGGATCTCATGGGTCGCTTCCCAAAGATTCACCGATGATGTATGACTCGAACTTTATTAATCTGGGATTAATTAGTAGAGAGAGAAAATTAATCTGGGATTAATTACGGAGATATTTTATCTGGGATAAAATATTAATAAAGAGAGAGAATGATTAATTAGGAATTAATCGATAAAATAATATATTCGATATATTATACGAAATTAGATTTCGAAGCGGAATTGAAATTAGATTTCGACGCGGAATTGAAATTAGATTTTAATTCGGCGAACTAGTTAATTTAGAATTAATTCGTTAGCGACGTGAATAGTGATTTTGCTAGGCATAATTATTTAATTACGTCGCAACGGAAAAATCGTTAATTTGGAATTAGCGAACCCGAGCCCGGGAGTGTTTGCGGGCGCACTCGCATTTCGAATTAAAGTGCGGCCCACAAGTCACATCAAGCATCAAATCACTAGTCAATCGATTGATGTGATGTCTAGTCACTTTGAGTGATGTGACAACTAATCATTGTGATTGATGGTGGTTGTTGGCAAAGCTTTAATGCTTTGACTTTTTGGAAAAGAAAAAATGGTATATGTTTATTTGTTTTTTGAAAACAATTAACTAATACAATTTTTGTAACAACCATCACTCTCTCTCTTTCATTCTTCCCTCTCTCTCACAGCCTAGGGTCTCTTTCTTCTTCTCTTCACTGGTTTTGCCATGAATGGCATGGAGAAGCTAAGGAATTTTTGTGGCAAAAATTCCTAAGTGCTAGCACACAATAGAGTCTTGCGAAGGTGATAGGGAAACCCACTTGTGAGCATGGAATCACACAAAGCTTGGATCTTGGAGGGATCACCATTGCCGAAAATTGACCTTGGAAAGCTTCGTAATCGATGTCGATGGACAAGAAGTGATCTTGACTTTGGCCAACAAATCACAACTTCCGCGACGGACAAAGGTCTTCACTTTGGCCAACAAACAAGTGCCAATCTTGGATCTTGAGTAAGAATCACTCAATGGAAGGAAAAACGTTTAATATGTGTTGAGGGTTTTTTTCGCGTAATTGGCAACCAATTAATTATCTTTGTTAAGGTCTCATCATCATACACCCTTAAACATGCATTCTAAAAACATAATAAGGTTCGTATAAATAAAATAATAATGATATGCGGATGGATACTTAAACACATTGTTCCTAGAACAAATCTCTCCATTTCCTCTCCCCCGCTAGCACAAGTATTACTTCTACCCGATTACATAACACTTCTAAAGAAACCTCATTTACATTGAGGGGAATAGGTGAGAAGAGAAATACAAAGAGTCAAGAGGTAATAGGCTGGACACGCAGGTCCAATTAATAAATTCTAAATTTCTTACAACAATTTCCAAAATTGCCCTCACCCATCTAATATCCATCCGATATACATTATTCATACATCACATCCATGTATTCACACAAAGCATGTTATCAATCAATCTAATCCAATTAATTAATCTGAAAATTAATGACCATCCAATGTTCAAACAACGATTTGATTTTGCGCGAGTCCGACTCATTTTACAAATAAGTACTCAAAGTACGAATTCATGAATTATATTAAATATAATATTAAATCCAATTTAATTTGTATTTAATAATAATTCTATATTTAATTCTAAATTAAATAATTACACTTTTTAATGTACCTTTACGACTTAGATTCTAAATCTAATCGTTACGGGTCTCAAAGCCCAATTAACATCCAACGTTAATTTAATCAAAGTCCAATGGCTTTTAATTAATTTCATAAGTCATTGACTTTTGGTCAATATGGATCAAACCCAAATACCAAAGCTCATTTAAGGAATCACCCTTATTTGCCAAGAAACCAATTCAGGCCCATTAGGCCCAATTAAAATTAAAGGTCTATTAGTTATATTTGGACTTTATGGATATGGTTTTGGGCCCAATTGGATCCAACCAATTAGCCTAAACCAAACTTGGCCCAACCAAGCCCATTAAGCCCAATTACAACTTTACAAGCCCAATTCCAAATCTGGCCCATTAATTAAATTACCAAAATTCCAAATTTCATAATTTAATTAACCTAAAGTGTATGCCATAATTAATTAACCAAATTAATATTCCAAAACATCAATTACACAATTAATTATGCTTATTATCATCAAAACATGTCCAACCCATTTGAATCAAAAAATCAATCATTTTCATGCTTACAAGTCACGGCAATTTGGGGATTTCTTTGTCCGATTCGGTTTTAATCCAATTAAATCCTAAATCAATATTACCCAAATGATTTCAACTCATCCAATGATCAAAATCAAAAAATTCCACGACATTAGGGCACCAATATGTTTCGGCCAAGCCTACATTTTGGGGAAAAATTGATCCAATCTATTTTTCACAAAATTGATCACAAACAACTCCAAGTCATCCATAAACAAGCATGCTCAAACAAGTAATTTCACTCAAACATGCTCAAATTCATTTTACCCTAATCAAATTTCATGCTCAAAATGGATCAAGATACCATTGTTGGGTTTCTAGATTAGTCCCAAGATCAATTTCAAGCAATGAAACATGTGTGAATACAATAAGAAGTATGGCGGAATCATACTTACATTGATCGGTTATGCGATGCGTCGAACACAAAAACTTTTGCTCCTCCTTGGAAGCTCTCGGCAATGGGCTTCTTTGTGTTCCTTTGATTTTCGGTCACCACCTCCATGGATGCTCCAAGCTCCAAGCTTTGTGTTGTGATTCCATGCTTATGAATAGGTTTCCCTATCACCTTAGGATGACTCTTCATGTGCTAGCATTGGAAAGATTTGCCACAAATCTTCTATTTAACTTCTTGTAATACTCGGCCTTGCTAAGAAAATATGAAGAAAATTGGCTTCAAAGCCGAGAGAGGGAGAGGAGGGAAAATGGTTCCAAACCGTGAGTGGAGAGAGAGAAGGGCAAGTGTGTTGTGTGTTAGTTTTTGATTTCCAAAATCAATAAAAAAACATATACCAAAAATTTGGTAATTGCCTTTCAAAAAGGTCAACCAATTTTTGGAGCCAAAAGGCAATTAATGCCTTCCAACCACCACCATCACTATTCACATCAAAAGTGACTAGACATCACACACTCAAAGTGACTAGATATCACATCAATCAAAGTGACTAATGATTTGACGCTAGATATGACTTGTGGGCCGCACTTGAATTCGAAATGTGAGTGGGCCCGCAAACACTCTCGGGCTTGGGTTCGGTAATTCCGAATTAACGAATTTTCTGTTGCGACGTAATTAAATCAAATTCAATTAAATAATTTTGCCTAGCAAAATTACTATTCATGTCGCTTACGAATTAATTCTAAATTAACTGGTTCGCCCGAATTAAAATCCAATTTTAATTCCGCTCGAAATCCAATTTTAATTCCGCTCGAAATCTAATTTCGTATAATATATCAAATATATTATTTTATCGATTAATTCCAAATTAATCGTTCTCTCTCTTTAATTAATATTTTATCCCAGATAAAATATCTACGTAATTAATCCCAGATTAATTTTCTCTCTCTACTAATTAATCCCAGATTAATAAAGTGCGAGTCATACGTCATCGGTGAATCTTCGGGAAGCGAACCATGAGATCCCCAGATATGTTGGCAGTAAATCCGGTCGTCGGACAATCCAAACACGTACGTACCTAGTACTACGCTTTTACCGATTTACAAGACATGGTTGGATTCTGGCAAAGCACCGTGCCTACCCAATTCTCCAGAAATATTCTTAAAGGAATATGTGATCTATAGCAGGCGTAGTATACGTAGTATTGCGTATTTCGATCCAGCATCGGATGTCACGTGCTAGGCCTGGGGCTGGATTTGTGTCTGCCCCGTACGAAGTACATATTGGATCTCTGGTAACTAGTCTCTATAATCGGATAATCATGACCTAGTCATATTATCCCGATGACTGCAGTACATAAGAGCACTAGTTTCGTATCCTACATGATCATCATCTCCATTATGACTGGAGTGATACTTCCATCACGACATCACACCCAATACACTACGATTCTCAATATACCCAAAAGAGGCGTACACAGAACCTGTTAAAGCCCTGGATGAACAAAACCAAAGTATATTGATTGTCATAAGTATTAGCGGTGCAAGTCCCAGGTTAAGACCAAATACTTCTACCCTGATTCGGACTTCCATAGACACATAGTCATACTACCAATGGAATTCTGAGAGGTCTATCCAGAGCGAAGCTGTTTCCGTACCATCGGTAAACACAACCTCCTATTACACTTGCATGAGTATCCTATACCCAAATATATGAGAACTATGACGTTATGCTCCCACAACGCGCACAAGTGTAATACTAGTCTTTTACGCATTATCGATGTCCAATCTCGATAATACTCTGACTATGGATATTTAATGATTAAACCTTTGTGGATTGATACTGTCTCATATCCTCTCAATCCGGAACTAATCATATGGACCTTTTATCATTTATACATCTAGGTAATCCAATTACAAATGATGAAAAGGCAATTTCCTTTGTCACATAGTTAATTTGTACAACAACACCATGATCTGTACAAATAGTGATGTTATGGGTCATAATTGTCCAACATCGTAAACTTCCAGGAAGTTGCTGATGTGGGTATTAAGATCTTCAGTTGCTTTTCCCCCAAACTGCACTGACTGATAAATCATCTGAATGCATGTTTTGATGTCACACACATTTTCTAGTAAAAGAGGAAGTACAATACAGGAAATGAAGTCGTCGACCACCGGAATGGTTCTGTCTCGAAGGGGTATTGGTGGTGCAACTTCCAGAGGTTCAGGTTCCATGTTGACAAAAGTTTCTTGGCCTTCTCGCATTTCCCTTCTCAATTGTCTGATGGTTCTTTCAATTTCCGGGTCAAATGGTCGGAGTTCAAAGCTTCTGGTTCGTCTCATGTAGTTTCTGAGAACCTGAAACACAAGAAAACAAAAATAATAAGCAAAAAGAAATTAGATACAAGTAAATGTATCTAACCTCAAAACTAATAGTGAAAGATAAATAAGTCCCCGGCAACGGCGCCAAAAACTTGACCGGTGCGTAATCACACGCGTATAACACAAGCGCACGTATCGTTCAAGTAGTATAAAAAGTATCGATCCCACGAGGACTTAATACCTAATCTATTAATTTTATGAGGTCAAATGATTACTAGTATCTAACAGGTTGATTGATTGATTTGAAATGGTGATGATTTTAAATTTAAAAACAAGTGAATAAAATTACGCAAAAATAGGTTGAGGAAAATTCAAATTTATAAAACTATCCATGGTTGTGATTTCTTCCAATATCTAATAAAAAATGATGTGGTTATTTATGTTTGTGTAATATATCGGTTTACTAACCTGGAACTCGAAATTATGCAAAAGCCTCTGTTGATGGTCAGATGCAAATACCCAGTATAACCCAATTGAACCATATGTCTATGTCAACCAAATTATCTAGATTCATTAAGATTAAATTCCAATTGTGGTTACCCTCGCTCGACAGGTATATGTCTATCCTGTAAGGAAATCTATTAAAGGGTTATATATCCTCAAGGAAGAACGTGGCCTACTAAGTCTAAGGCTGAAACCTAAAATTCATTTGTCAAGTTTATTTTAGATTTACCAGATCAATCTTATTAGTGGCCAATTAACAAGACGCATTAAGCTTAAGACTTAATAAATAAACCTTTAAATTACCAAAACTATAAAATAACCCCTTTATAAACCGGTGATATTAGAATTCATCACAACCCTATATAACTAACTTAGTTACGACACATAACTAGGGCTAGTAAAAACATAAAAGTAAGAGACGTAAAGTAAAATGCTGAAAAGTAAATAAAGAAAATTACAATAAAAGAAAATGATAGGGCTAGAGGATTTACTTTTATCACTACTATTTTTAGATATCTACCTTAATATAATATATTAACTTGTGTGATATTACCAACCAGCCATATAGGCGGTAACCTGATTAAGTCAAATTAAGTCCGACCAGCCATATAGGCGGTATCAAAATTTGTCCATAAACCTACCATATAGGCGGTTATAAAGTTTAATTACCAACTGAACAATCTGGCGGTATCCTTGCTTAGTCAGTTTTAAACCAGTTTAAAATGAATTACCAACCGACCAATATAGCGGTATCCTTATTAAGTCAAGTTTTAAATAGTGAATATATTATAATTAAGGGAGATTAATCTGAATAGCAATAGTAAAATAATTACCTTTCACCCTAGCAGGGGGAAGTTACCTCCTCATGGTTGAATAGTAAAAACAGTAAAAGTAAAGAAAGTAAATTACTATTACTATTACATAACGTAATTAAAATTAATTACAAAACTGAAATTAAAATAAACTTGATAAAAAAACTCCTTAATTACATCAGAGAATTCAGAGAGGAAGGTACATCTGAAATCAGAGAAATGAGCTGAATTTATAGGCCTCGGTAGGCTCCCCGTGTCGCGACGCGCCACGTGTCACACTCTGGTTGGCTGCTTCAGATTCTTATCTGATGATGTGGCGATGTGGATAATTGATTCAATAATTGTGCTGACGTGGCAGTGATGTAGCGATGACGTGGCAACACGTGGCGATAGTGATTATCGGCACCGTATGATTGCGACACGTGGAACGATGTGATTGGCTGATGATGATGTGACGCTGATGTGGCGAGTTGACTCGGTCAGCTGCTAATGTGGACGATGATGTGGCTGACACGTGGAGTGACACGTGGCGATGGCAATTGTTGGCACCATAGGATGATGACACGTGGCACGACGCTTGTTAGCAGATCGGATGTGATGTTGACACGTGGCACGGTGCACATTAACATATCAAACTTTTTCAGATACTGACACATGTCCCCCGGTGCACGTTAACAGCTGATGGCGCATGTTAGGCGTCGCGACGCGAAAAATTACCAAATTGCCCTTTTGTCCGTTTTTCACTGTTTTGGCCCCAAATCACCTCCAGAGAGTCCTGAAACTTTATTTATCTAACAAATAACACAAAACACATCAAAATATTCATAAAACTCAAGAATCTATTCAAAATATTACGCCAAATGAGTGAGAATTACTGATACATTTACCACTCATCACATACACCAGTTCATATGGAACATGAGTTCAAATCACGAGGAAAGCTAATATTGAGACCTACAACTTCCGCGTTGAACATTTTTCCAAACTCGAACCAGAAGCAGGTCAATAATGCAACTCAAAAATTCGAATGCATAGTATCTGATGACCACTCTAGAAATTTCTCAAAATTTCTCAAAATTTCCAAATTCTCTCCATTTAAATTATTTTACAAATTCGGATGCATACTATTCAATAATCCCTATCATTTGAGAAAAAGAAGAAAAAACGTAACATAAGAAAGAGAATGGAAGAAGGAAGAGAGGGAAGTCATCCTCACCTAAACTCAAGGGGAACAAATGCAAATGATTATACAACAAGCTAGGAAAAAGGATATCATGCCTAGAAAACTTGAAGTGTGAAGAAATCAAGTGAAAGGAGATCATCGCATAAACCGCAATTTCCTTCGGCAAAGTGAATAATGCCAGCCAGATTCCAAATCAGTGAGTGGATATTTTTTCCTTAAGTTGATTTTCATCATATTATTTTTAATATCAGGCTTACTTTTCCACATTTAGGGTGTTAGCCGAGTTTACTTTCAGTTATATTTTGACAAAGAATGTTTCGAGAAATGATTTAGAAAAGTGATTATTACCGAAGCATGATTTTATGTTTTCGAGACATGGAAGAAAAACCCACCTCAGTATATAACTTGACTTTAAATATGGAATTGATGGAATCAAATATCGTGTGCACACGTAGTTCAGGAGTTGGGATAATAAATGCCCCTAGATCCTAGATTCAAAGTTTGGAGGCTAGCATAGATTCACACCCCCAGCTCCAGATTTGTGGCTTGGTGGATGACGATACGTAATGCTCTAAGACCACCATATTTCAGGGCTAGGGGTGGGGGTGGGAATATGTGATTCCCCTAGACCCTAGTTTCAAGGACATGTAGTGGCATGATTTGGGGGACAGTGATACATAACGTTCCAATGTTATAGATTTGCACTCCTGGCTCTAATTAGGCGTATGGTGGGACGTCGATACGTAACGCCCCCATATGTCAGGTTTTCAACAGACATTCAGAAATAGTTTTCAAAAATGGATTTTCAGAATCAAATTTTCAGAGACATATTTACAGAAAAGATAGTTTTAAGGAAATATTTTCACAAGAAATTGTTTTATTAGGATTTCAGAAAATTACAAACCAGAATTAATTTTTAGAAAAGATTTCCATAAAGAAAGTTGTTTTCGGATAATGAAAGAGATTTCAGGAAAGATGATTTGAGATGGAATTCGATTTTGAAACTATGGATTTACATAGAGCATTTTAGTACCTATTTTAAAATTGTCCACTCATTTAGATCGTTCAAACGATCTAACCCATCACTCCTAGTTTCTTTGTTTTGTAGGTTTACCCAGAGGACGAGCTTGGAAGGATGTATATTGATGGCAGTCATTAGGGAGTTGGTCCACCTGGTCAAGTTAGAGATACAGTTCGGTCATGTCACATAAAGTTCAGTTCCAGATATTTGTAAAGAAAAGTTACGTATAAGTATTTTGTATAGATTTGTTAAGATAAATGATGTTCAGTATTTAGTTATGCGTATTGTTTTACATTCTATGTCATGGATTTGGGCCATGGTCCCAAACATGAGATTATGTTTGAGAAATAAGTATCAGTGTTGTTCATAGTTAGAAAGTCAGAGGCTCATAGGGATAGTACGGCTTATTCCCTGCTGGTAGCATCTCCCGGTTTGGGGATGTTACATTATCATTAATAAAACATATAGTGGTGTATTATGTATTGCATACATAATAACATAACTTGATGTTGAAATTAGTCTAATATATTTGTGTATGGTTGATTTCGAAGCATAAACACAATATGGTTATAATTGGGACAAATATGTTCATGTTGGATATAGAACTTAAAATTAGAGTTTGGAAATCTAGATAAAAGCTTGGTGTTATGACTACCATTCTAGAATCACTTGACCACATTTGAGTGACCTAGAAATGTTCATGTGTAACTTCATTGTGGGAATCTACTTTGGTTTGTATTTTGGATTCAAAATTTACGCATATCCGTATTTAGAATTAATAAATATTTTTGTAAAAATATTTGATATTTTGAAAAATATGATTTTATTCTATAATATGTGTTGATGTTGGTTTTGATGTTAAAAATAAAATTTTGGGTATTTGAAAGTGATAGGGAAGGTTGGAAATGAATTAGGGTAAAAACCCAATTTCCATCGGCTCTATGTTTCTAGAGAGCTGTTGAAGTAAACAAATAAAATGTTGGGCTGATTTGATGTTAAGCACTACAGTACGCGCACGCACTGAGCTTAATGTAGCGTGTATTATACGTGCACGTCGAATCTTGTTTTGGTCCATTTCTACATTTTCGGACTCCGATTCAGCCCTAATGTTTTCTATTCACTCGTAATGGAAATATAATTTTCCATTAAATTATTTCAAAATACACCCATACTTTATATCTACGGGTTAGACCCACTTCCAATGCGTGGGGCACAGATCCGACCATAGGGGTCCCACAATTACCCCAACAGTTTTTTACAATAAATAAACCATAGATATAAATAGGAAAAGAGTTTTTTTCACTTAATCTCATTTGATGAAACCCTAGCCACATTTTTCCT
Source organism: Zanthoxylum bungeanum (assembly GCA_019454045.1). Taxonomy (NCBI): domain Eukaryota; kingdom Viridiplantae; phylum Streptophyta; class Magnoliopsida; order Sapindales; family Rutaceae; genus Zanthoxylum; species Zanthoxylum bungeanum. The sequence goes on along the minus strand of SKCR01025994.1, from coordinate 4,083 downwards.
ATTTTTTCTCACTAGTGTTGAAAGGAAAAGGCAAAAAGAACAAAAAGAAAATTTTATATGTGACAATACAATTTTTTAAAGTGTTTAGAGATCTAATCTTTTGTGAGTCAGCCCCACACTTCTATTTTCTGGTTGTGAGATATAGCACGAAAGACTTTTTTGGAAATCAAATAAAAACATCTTGTCCCTTCCTTCTTGTGCATGGCAGTGAGCAGGAAAATTATGCTCACTGTCATTGTTTATAACTTGATTCGGGGCTCAGTTTGTATTGTATTCTAGCCCATAAAATTTACGATTACAAATAGGTGTTTTGTGGTTGTTGTGAGGTTATTTTGGTGGAAACATTTAAACCTAAATCACTGCCCTTATACACGCAATACATAGACTATTTTTGGGAGAGTTGTGCGCGCGTATCATATGCAAAATAGTCCAAATTCATATTCTGTTGTTTGGGAATTGTTCGGGTGATGTTTCGAGGTTGAAAAAATTTCAAATAAAGAAATAAAACAAGTCCAAAAAGGCTGGTCAAATTCAGAATTCATAATAGAGAGGGCATAAATTTTTTCAAGGTTGATCCTGGTGCCTAAATCGCTTCCGCTGCGTGAGGGAAATCAATTCCTACAGTAGTTTTTGGTAATTTGGTCGTAACCTTTGGTCCTGATGTTCGATTTTTGTGATCTTCATTTGGTAGGAAATCTTAGGCCGAGACCTACAATTTTGGTGTTGATCATTTTCGCAAATTAGTGATGGACCTAGGTCACAAATGCTATTTTCTCTTAGATGAATAATAGCATTACTTATTATAAAAACTTATTGCTATTCATCATCTCTCTTATTTCCTCAACAAAAACATATTTGGAGTGACTCCCCGATTCTATTTTTGCTCATTGATTTGCTTCCATTTTTTCAAGCCATTTTGATGGTTTATAGTCTAATTCCAAGCATGATTCAGTTAGTCACTTCGCAGGAATTCTTTCTCTACCATTCAGGCCAAAAGGGATCAATAAAAGTGGCTAGGGATATTTTGCTAACTATGTAGCTCTAACCCAACTTAACCTAACTAAGTTATAAACAATAACTAAAGTCATCATTAGTCGACATTAAAAATGTAAGATATAAAAAATCAACAAAAGAGGTAATTTTTTCCAAATGATCAAACAATCATTTTTGAACATAATTGCCCAAATTTCTCGGGCTTTATGTAACAAGACCCAAATTATGTGTCTCAAGCCCATTAAGCCATGTGTAACTCGAATACTTGGTGTTGGGTTTGATTCGCCTTTATTCGTAAAAATGGTACTTGACTTCAGAATTGCTGGTGCGTCCATCTGGTATGACTTGGGCCAAGTGGAATAGCTTTGGACCCACTCCATTAAGCCCTCATATCACGCCAATGTGCCTATGAGATGTCCGTCTTCGGCTATATAACTCTTAGCTAATCCCCTCATTGCTTCTCTAATCCTTTTGGCATTTTGTCTTGGGATTGGCCATTTTGGTATTTGCAATGACTTCATTATGTTGTTGGCCATGTCGTTTGATGTTTCATGTTTGGCTTGGGATCATATCATTCTCTCTCTCTTAAAAATGATTCGACCTCGAATCGGTAAATGTATCAAAGTAAGACAAACCAAGACTATTAAACATTAGTGACACACCATACTCACCAGGAAGACCTAGCTTGTAAGCATTATCGGTAGTTCCGCTCTGACGAGGAACTCACTTAAATGATTAGGCCAAGAAAACCCCACGGAACGGATAGAACCCCAAGAACTGCGAATTTGACTTTGTAGGAACAAAATCCTTCCAAGGCCACAAAGAATACCTACAAAGAACTTGTCTTTGAGAACCTTTAAGATGATGTCATATTGTGTTCTGCTAGAACAGAGAAGCCACTAAGGTTGCCACGCCTTAGATAAGTCAGATTACGTGAAATAAATGGAATTCCTCTTTAATAAATTTTTGCCATATCCATGCTTTCAAATTGAAGTAAAATTAGAAAACGATGATTATTTTTATTAAAGAAAACAAGTTACAATATATAGTACAAGACAAGTTACTAGAATTCCCTTAAAAGTAAAAAGAAACTTATCAAAGCCACAAAAGTGATTCGCAAGCTTAACAAAGTCAACAAAAGTGGTTGGCAAGCTTATTAAATTCAACAAAAGTTGTTGGCATCAAGTTAAAAGCAAAATGTTAACAACGGCAAAAAAACTCAACAAAGGTGGCAAGTTTTTTACTAAAATGGCCAGATTGTGTCCTTTGCACAAAAACCTCAAAATTTCATGGTCCTCATGTTCCAATGCCCAATTTTTATGTCTCAAGCCCATTAAGCCTTGTGTAACTCGAATACTTGGTGTTGTACTTGATTCGACTTCATTCGTCAAAATGGTACTTGATTTCAAAATTGCTAGTGCGTTAATCTGATATGACTTGAGTCAAGTGGAATTGCTTTGGAACCCTCCATTGAAGCCCTCATATGGCCAATGTCCCTTCGAGATATCCATCGCATTCTTCCATATAACTTGAGCTAATCCTGCCATTTATTCTCTGATCCTTTTGGCCTCCTGCCTTGTGATTGGCCCTTCTGGTAACTTGCATTGGCTGCATTATGTCGTTGGCCAAGTCCTTTAATGCTCCAAGAATTGAAAAGAACCATCTCCTCTCGGTTGCAGCTTATGTACAAAGGTATGTCCCTTAGAAGTGCCTTGTGGAAAAGGTACAAAGTTGAAGGGACATATCCTCTAATTAAAATGATGCATCTCCAGGCCTATAAAGGCATTAGGAAATGGTATAACCCTTAGGAGGGTTATACCTTAAACCAAATGGTGCCTTCAAAAACATCATTCCATGCCTATAAATTAAGAGGCCTTGAGATCATTTGAAGTATCCAAAAATATTCATATTTCATACATTGCCTAGAGAGTCAAGAGAGAATTTCCTCTATTTTTCTTGTTTAAGTTATTGTGAAAGGAGTGCCTCTTAAACAAGAAGCAACCAAGTAATCATGGGAGAACGTTAGCCACAAAGAATTCATAGAGCACCGAGGCAGGGCTAATAAGTTTTTATGGACAGAAATAACTCTACTTGGTTTAAGAATCACCATCTTCTGCAACACATTTTTTAGGTTTTTCTAACTTTCAATTGATTGCATGTTAATTATTTATTACTTTGCTTGAATTAGTTACGCACGAATTACAACACATCCGCCTAACAATCTTATGAACTTACTGTTATTAATTTTGTGCTGTAAAATTTGATTTATTTTTCTCATGATCCACACATGCACAAAACCGAAAAGTATTTAAAAGCTATTATTGGCATTTGATGTGTTTAAATGGGATGCTGCTGGAAAAAAAATTAAATAAAAAAATAAATAATAATAATAATTCAATAATTGGTTTTCATGTTTTTTCATTTCTCCCGCCACGCTACGTATTGTGTTATTCATGCAATCGAAAATTTCTTTTAAATTTAATTGATTGATGATTGGTGTGATTTATTTATTATTTTAAGAGATATGTCCTTGCAAATTGCCGTAAACAATAAATTAAAACTTCTCTATATACTTCATCATGTCACATGTAGATTTTACATTCTTTTGTTAAAAAAATGATAAAAAATTAAATAAATAAACTATAAGTGCACATACATGTGTTTTGAGTATTTACTGGATTTCTTTTTCTGTCCTAATATTAGTAATAGCAAACAATTAATATTCTGTTAAGAACACTATTTAAGGTTAAATTTTGAAATTTGGTTTAAGTACCGTAACTTCAAGCACACATAATTTTAGGACTTTGTATATGTAACTCATTGTTTTAGGACTTATTCAATAATTGTCTAATTACTTAGGAAAATCAAATAATGAATAATTTCTTATCAAAATTATAAACTTGGTTATTATAGATTTTAGTTATTTAAATTTTTTTCAATTATCACATATTAATACACTAATTTTTAACTGATAAAGTTGAGTTTGTATCCTTAAAAAAAATATTTGTATTTTGTTTGTTTATTGTACTTTGAATCTAGAATTAAAGTGTAACACTAAGAATGAATGTCTAAGATTTTCTATTGAAAAAG
>SKCR01025993.1:0-19513 GCA_019454045.1 Zanthoxylum bungeanum | reverse complement strand
GGCCGCGAGCCTAGGAACGGCGTCGCCCAGTTCCTGTGTCCCACAGTCTGCCGTTCCTAGGCTCGCGGCCTGGCGACTCCACTGGGGATGTAAAGTTGGCCCCGAAATATTGTCTTGTAATTAGTGGATTTATGTTTTAATTGGCCATGTCTATAGTGGATAAGTGAGGGTTTAATCAATGGCACTTTGAGGCTAGGTAATGGTTTGGTTGTCTTCCTTCATTCACTACCTTTCTAGAAGGAAAAGCTGTGAGGCCACCTATATGGCCATCTACTTGTAGCCTTTGTGATGGACTAATTTGGAGGACTCGTTGTTTATTCCTGACAACAAGCGATAAGAGCCTAAGAGGCTTGGGTATTTAAGTAAGCCTCGCTCCACCTCCCTCTGGGGGATCTACAACGGGAAATCCATTTGACAGTCCATCACACACCATAGCTCATTGGCACGTACCTTAGTGTATAAAAAGGGATACGCTCACTTGGTCGCTCGAACCCTTGAGTGGGGAGACCTAGTTGTGGGCTATCCTTCGCCAGTGAGAGCCTTTGTCCATACTCTTGCAAATCCACCCATAGACTGGTTTGTATGGTTAAAGTAGCAATTATTTCCTTGAGTATGTGCTTGTGGACCATCCTCATTTGGATGCAGTTGGACTATTGTCAAAAATGCGGGCTTGCTGGGCCATTTAAACTGGGGCAAGTTCGTACCTTATGACTATTAGGCCAAAAGCTTCTGAAATGTTGATGAGCCATTGTAGAAATTATTGTTGTATGTTTGCATTATCTTTCTTTGTGCTTGTGTTCGGAACATTACCATTTGGATTTAGTTGGACTCCTTGTCATGAGATGTGAACTCGTTGGGCCATTTAAACTGGGACGAGTCCACTCCTATGGCAGTTAGCCCAAAAACTTCTAAAATGATGATGGGCCGATTTGTGTGCAAATTTTAAAGAGTTGATATATTTCTTGCATCACATGTATCACATGCACCTCATGCATACATGCACCATGTTAACTCCCTTTTGATTTAAAAGCCATCATAGATGCATGTTGGTTAGGGAAGATGACAGACTTGTCAAAAAGACCAAGCAGCCACCAAGAATACTGGCAGAAGACCTAGCTCAATGGGATAGGAAACCCAATCATGCATGCATGCATACACGTAACACATTTTGCATCCCTTTTGTGTTTGTTCTGTTTTGTAATAACAGGTTTCAGAAGAGAAAAAGAGAAAGCGGCAAAGACAAGACAACCAGAATCAGTGACATATGAGTAGTAGTTTTGGGGATGAGTCCCAGGGTCGAGGCCCACATCAGCAGAATTTTGGAATGAATCCCAGGGCCGAGGCCCACATCAGCAGAATTTTGGAATGAATCCAGGGAATGAATCCCAGGGTCGAGGCCCACATCAGCAGAATTTTGGAATGAATCCAGGGAATGAATCCCAGGGTCGAGGCCCACATCAGCAGAATTTTGGAATGAATCCGAGGGTCGAGGCCCACATCAGCATCAATCTGGGGGCGAGGCCCATGACAGTAGCAGTTGGGGCCGAGGCCCACTTCAGCAATCTGTCCAGGGAATGAATCCCAGGGTCGAGGCCCACATCAGCATCAATCTGGGGGCGAGGCCCATGTCAGTAGCAGTTGAGGCCGAGGCCCACTTCAACATCAGTTTTGGGGATGAGTCCCAGGGTCGAGGCCCATATCAAACACAGTTTGGGAATGAGTCCCAGGGTCGAGGCCCACATTACATCAGATCAGTTCTGCCGAGAATGGCACTCCGAGAATGGAGATATAGTCCGGGAATGGACAGCTCGAGAATGAACAAGCCGAGAATGGCAATCCAAGAATGGAGCAGAGTTCAAGAATGAACAAGTCGGAAATGACACTCCGAGAATGGAGATATGGTCCGGGGGAATGGACAGTTCAAGAATGAACAAGCCGGGAATGGCACTCCAAGAATGGAAGCACGGTTCGGGAATGAACCACCTCACAGTAACGGTTCGGGAATGAACCACCTTACAGTAACGGTCCGGGAATGGACCACCTTACAGTAACAGTTCAGGAATAAAGCCTGCATCTAGTTCGGTTCAGGAAGAAAGCCTGCATTCAGCTCAGTACGGGAAAAAGCCCACATTCAGTACAGTTCAGGAAGAAAGCCTACAAACTCGGGAATAAAGCCCACATTCAATACAGTTCGGGGACAAAGCCCACAGTTAACACAGTCAGGGAACAAAGCCCAGGGGAAGAAAGCCTCATATCACTATAAGTTTGAGAACAAAGCTCAAGGGGAAGAAAGCCTCATGTCAGTACAGTTCGGGAACGAAGCCCAGGGGAATAAAGCCTCATATCAACACAGTTCGGGAACAAAGCCCAGGGGAAGGAGCCTCATATCAGTATAAGTTGAGAACAAAGCTCAAGGGGAAGAAAGCTCATGTCAGTACAGTTCGGGAATAAAGCCCAGGGGAATAAAGCCTCATATCAACACAGTTCGGGAACAAAGCCCAGGGGAATAAAGCCTCATATCAACACAGTTCGGGAACAAAGCCCAGGGGAATAAAGCCTCATATCAGTATAAGTTTGAGAACAAAGCTCAAGGGGAAGAAAGCCTCATGTCAGTACAGTTCGGGAATAAAGCCCAGGGGAATAAAGCCTCATATCAACACAGTTCGGGAACAAAGCCCAAAGGAAGAAAGCCTCATATCAGTATAAGTTTGAGAACAAAGCTCAAGGGGAAGAAAGCCTCACGTCAGTATAGTTTGAGAACAAAGCTCAAGGGGAAGAAAGCCTCATATCAGTATAGTTTGAGAACAAAGCTCAAGGGGAAGAAAGCCTCATATCAGTATAGTTCGGGAACAAAGCCCAGGGGAAGGAAGCCTCATATCAGTATAGTTTGAGAACAAAGCTCAAGGGGAAGAAAGCCTCATGTCAGTACAGTTCAGGAATAAAGCTCGGGAGGAATAAAGCCTCATCTCAACAGTTCGGGAATAAAGCTCGGGAGGAATAAAGCCTCATCTCAACAGTTCGAGAATAAAGCTCGGGGAGAATAAAGCCTCATCGCAACAGTTCGGGAACAAAGTACAGGGGAATATAGCCTCATCTCAATACAGTTCGGGAATAAAGCCCACAGTCCAAACAATCATAGAATGAAGCACTATCTCTACACAGCAAGCAGTTCGGGAATAAAGCTCGGAGGAATAAAGCCTCATCTCAACAGTTCAGGAATAAAGCTCGGGAGGAATAAAGCCTCATCTCAATTCAATTCAGGAAGGAACAAGCCGAGAATGACACTCTAAAAATGGAGCACGGTTCGGGAATGAACCAGGGGTCGCAGCACCTCACCACCAAATCAACGCAACTCAACACATGGTAAGTCAAGTGGCAGCTGGCGAGCCAGGTAAGTAGAAATGCATTGCATAACTTTGATAGGATTGTCACTGTTGCACATTACACAAGTCCCATCAAAGTGGGGGCGACTGTAGGCACTGCATTTTTACGCATAAGTCCCTATGATGAGTCTCATTTTGGAGACACTACCTTTTAAGTCACGGAGGTCATGGGAAACGGACATCGGAAGGGGAAATTCAGAATAAACAAGGTTCACTGTTTTCGTTAGTGCTACGTTCGTGTTTACGTTCGAACGGGAAACAGATTGCGGGCGTTCGTTTAGCGTTCGAGGGAGCGTTCGAACAGTGTCGGACAACAGGACCTGGGCGACGCCGTTCCTAGGCTCGCGGCCTAGTTGGGAAGTACGAAATAACATGGAGTCGCCACTCGGTGTGAACCGGGACAAAGATTTAAGGCCGCACTCACCCCTCGCAAGGGAAGACCTCAAACCGTTGGGTTCGGAATGGTCCCTTACTTATGTCACTTGTAATAAAAGGATTTATGTGATAATTTAACCAGGCTTAAATAACATTTATTTCCAAAGATATCATGCTTCTACATTCATATGCATACATCAACAAGTTCATCACAACATGCAACATCACATGGCAATCTCATGAACATATTTCAATCCTATGATATGGAAAACTAAGAACAACATGATCATGCTTGAGTACTATCTCATGAACCTATTAACCAAATAACACATGCTAACAGCCTAATCATGCTTGAATACAAATAATACAATTGGCTATATAACATAAGAAAGATCAACCAAGAGGCAATTATGCATGAATATGATAAGACAAACTCAGTTCAGTGTGTGCGCGTTCGTGTAGCGTTCGTAAACGCGTTCGAACGGTAAACAGAAAGTTCGCGTTCGTATGGCGTTTGATAACGCGTTCGAACGGAAATGAAACAGAATGCTCGCATTCGTATGGCGTTTGATAACGCGTTCGAACGGAGATGAGACCTGATGCATGATAAGGCAAAAATGCATGCACGTTCGAGTTGCGTTCGTAAACGCGTTCGAACGAGAACAGACCTGATGCATGAAATGGGACGCAATACATAAACGACAAAATAAAGGGGCGCGGCGAAGTACTCCCGTAAAGGTGGCCTTTTGGGGCTCTTGATCTCTCAAAGAGAGGACCTTTAGACCAACATACTAAGCCCATGCGCTCGACTAAATCATGCATACGAAAATAGAGACAATCATATCAAACTAAGTATGTCCGATTGAACGTATTTCGCATTCAACCGAACACACATCAATCGGTGCGGCAAAGCATCGTGGTGAAGGATTTTAACCCCTCCAATTAGGGGACCTTTCATCGCACTTACTAAGCCCATGCACTCGATCGTATCATACAGGAATAAGCAACATACATAATTTAAATGACGAGTAATAAATAAATGAAAGCAACACAAAACAAGAGAAGGTGCCGTTTACTCAAGTGGTACGTGGAGTTGTATCCCAAGTACAGACCGCACTACCGTCCATTCGGATTCGGCTACGGAATTTACGTCTGGGTTTCCATCCTATATACCACAAGAGACGACACTCTTCCATTTCATTCAAGCCACAACATGCATCCATAAACGACTCTCATGCGAATAGAATTCAATAATAATAATAAAAAAAAAAAACGAATATAAACTAATGAAAAGGTACCCTCAGGTCTAACCTTTTAAATCACCTCTCGGATGTACGGTACACGATCGTCGGAAGGGTGGATGCTCCGCAACTCTCCCGGTTCACTGGTTCACTGTTCTCGTTCGTTGTCTTTACTGTTTTGAGTCGTCGTTCTCTGTCTTTTACTATTGTTTCCTTGTGGTTTCGCTGCCGTTTCCTCTTTATCTTTTGCTTACTGGTTTTTGGTGTCTTCTTCCTGTAATATTTTTTATGTGTGTTGTGTGTGAGTTAGGGACTAGCTAGCTAAGGTTGAGAAGGTTGGTGAATGGTTCTTTTTATAGGCAAAGGGTTAGGTTTGACAAGGAAAGGAATTTGATTTGGTTTGGTTAAGGGAAGTCAAAAGATTTGATTTGGTTTGGTTAAGGGAAGTCAAAGATTGAGGGGGGACAAATCTTGGCTAGATAGGGAAGGTTGGATATTTGATTGGCTTGGATTAGGAATACAATATTTTAAGTTTGGGAATAATCTTATTAGATTGGGAATATAATTGGTTGATTGATTTTAATAGGCATGATTATTTTGATTTAGTGTGTGATTTGTTTAATTTAGGCATGATTTTAGTTTAAGTTGGTAATTGTTTATTTTATGTTTGGTATATGTTTTATTTAATCATTTAATTATTTTAGTTATTATATTATTTAGTTAATGTTTTAATTAATATTTATTTATTTAAATTGGGATGTGTTTTATGGGCTTGGGGGGGCTAATTGGGCTGGATGTGAGGCTAGCAGCAAAACCAGAATTACCGACACCGTTCGAACGCTTCCTCGAACGCGGCACGAACGCCCGCAATCCGTTTGACGTTCGAACGTAAACACGAACGTAGCACGAACGAAAACAGTGAACCTTGTTTATTCTGAATTTCCCCTTCCGATGTCCGTTTCCCGTGACCTCCGTGACTTAAAAGGTAGTGTCTCCAAAATGAGACTCATCATAGGGTTTTATGCGTAAAAATGCAGTGCCTACAGTCGCCCCCACTTTGATGGGACTTGTGTAATGTGCAACAGTGACAATCCTATCAAAGTTATGCAATGCATTTCTACTTACCTGGCTCGCCAGCTGCCACTTGACTTACCATGTGTTGAGTTGCGTTGATTTGGTGGTGAGGTGCTGCGACCCCTGGTTCATTCCCGAACCGTGCTCCATTTTTAGAGTGTCATTCTCGGCTTGTTCCTTCCTGAATTGAATTGAGATGAGGCTTTATTCCTCCCGAGCTTTATTCCCGAACTGTTGAGATGAGGCTTTATTCCCCCCGAGCTTTATTCCCGAACTGCTTGCTGTGTAGAGATAGTGCTTCATTCTATGATTGTTTGGACTGTGGGCTTTATTCCCGAACTGTATGAGATGAGGCTATATTCCCCTGTACTTTGTTCCCGAACTGTTGCGATGAGGCTTTATTCCTCTCGAGCTTTATTCTCGAACTGTTGCGATGAGGCTTTATTCCTCCGAGCTTTATTCTCGAACTGTTGAGATGAGGCTTTATTCCTCCCGAGCTTTATTCCCGAACTGTTGAGATGAGGCTTTATTCCTCCCGAGCTTTATTCCCGAACTGTACTGACATGAGGCTTTCTTCCCCTTGAGCTTTGTTCTCAAACTATACTGATATGAGGCTTTCTTCCCCTTGAGCTTTGTTCTCAAACTATACTGATATGAGGCTTTCTTCCCCTTGAGCTTTGTTCTCAAACTATACTGATATGAGGCTTTCTTCCCCTTGAGCTTTGTTCTCAAACTATACTGACGTGAGGCTTTCTTCCCCTTGAGCTTTGTTCTCAAACTTATACTGATATGAGGCTTTCTTCCTTTGGGCTTTGTTCCCGAACTGTTGCGATGATATGAGGCTTTATTCCCGAACTGTGTTGATATGAGGCTTTATTCCCCTGGGCTTTATTCCCAAACTGTTTTGATATGAGGCTTTATTCCCCTGGGCTTTATTCCCGAACTGTACTGACATGAGGCTTTCTTCCCCTTGAGCTTTGTTCTCAAACATATACTGATATGAGGCTTTCTTCCTCTTGAGCTTTATTCTCTGATCTGAGCTGACTGTAGGCTTTCTTCCTGAACTGAACTGAATGTAGGTTTTATTCCTGAACTGTATTGAGTGTGGGCTTTATTCCCGAACTGTGCTGACATGGGGCTTTCTTCCCTGAACTGATATGGGCCTCGCCCCAAGACTGATACTGATATGGGCCTCGCCCCAAGACTGATACTGATATGGGTCTCGCCCCCATGCTGATACTGATGCTATATTGATGCTTCGGACTGGCTTTTATTTGCCGCTTTCTCTCTTTAAAACCTGTGAACACAAAACAAACACAAAAAACACAAAAAGGAAGCAAAATATGTTACGTGTATGCATGCATGCGTGAATGAGTTTCCTATCCCGTTGGGTTAGGTCTTCTGTCAATTCCATTGATGACCATTCTTCTCTCCTGGGGAAAGTACCACTTCCACCTGTCTTCACTGATTTTTTCTAGGAACCCGTTTCTTTCCAAGTCTAACAGTCCCACTGTCTCCATTTCCCAATTCCTGAATGGCTAACTTATCTTTTCTGTTTTCTTATTCTGAGGATCCCTACATTCTGAGTATCACATTACCAAGATTGAACACACTCATGTTGCAAGTTTGAAAGTAATAGTCTTAGGCAGATAAATGAAATGATCGCCTTTATTATTGTTGAGGAAACGTTCGAATAGGTAAACAAAATCAATGTCTTATTAAAAGTGCAAGATAAACTAGGAGAAACAATAGTGCCTTCTTCTTCAGCCCATGGTTCTTCACCATTGTTATCCCTTATTCCTATGAAGCTGAGTGGTTGAGAGTTTGGAGGACAAGGATTTCGGGTAGGCCAGAGTTGATCATGTAGTTGGGTAGGGGATTTCCGTATGCGTTGGGTTGTTCTTTCTCTGGGTCGGGTATTGTATGGGCATCGATGAGGTTTGGATTCATGCCTGAGGCGGGCGCAGTTGTCGGTGTCATGGCCTTTTTTCTTGGTGGAAGTGACAGTATAAGTTTAAGTTCATGTGAGGTGGCACAGGATTTGGAATGGGCCTAGGTTCCAATGGTTTTAAGAGTCCATGTGCCTTCAGCTTTTCGAATACCTTTGAAAGAGGCTTACCAAGGTTAGAAAATCGTCTGTTCTTAATGGCAGTGACTTCAGCAGTAGCAGGCATAGTCCCTGAATGTCCCCCAATGGGCTTCCTGTTTAGACCATAGAATTTTCTATTCTCGGCCTCTTCTTCCTCAATATCCATGACAGTTTCCCTCAACTGCCGAAAGTCTGCAATCATGGAGGTCATTCTCCTCAGTTGCCATAAATAGAGGGCTTGGTGCCCTTGATGATCATTTTGATCTGGTCCTTTTCTGAGGGCCGGGTCTGCATCTTCAGAAGCTGGCTCCTCCAGCGGTCCACATACTCTTTGAAGCTATCCTCCGGCTTCTGCTTAGTGTTCTCCAAATCTCGAAGTGACAAATCAATCTCCAAGTCTGTAACATACTGCTTCAGAAAAGCATCAGCTAGTTCCTTCCAATCTTCCTTAACCTTCTTCTCAAGGCTATGATACCAAACCACAGGTGCCCCCTCGAGAGTGACATCCCAAACATCTTTTGGACTTGGCGCTGTGAGACAGGCCAACTGAACTCATAACAGACACATACTGACGGAGATGCACCCTCGGATCTCCATTTCCATTGAACTTAGCCAAATCCGGCATCTTAAACTGCGCTGGCAACTGCTCCTCAAACTTCATTGTCTCATAGTCTAGCAAATCTTCATTCTTACCCCTCATCTTACGGGTAATGGATTCAACCTGCTCCCTGAGTTTCTGTATCTCGGCCTGAGACCCAATTACTCTGTCTGTTGCATACTCTGCATTATCATCATCAAAAGCGGGTATATCACCCCCCAACCCATTCGGAGGCTCCTCGCGCCTTACATTCTCAGAATCTCCCCCGGCACGGGGCATAGCCATATTAGTCATGGCAGTAGTCAAAGCCTGCAACTGTTCAGTAATCTTGGCGAAGCCATTTTCCAACTGATCTATCCGGGATACCTCAGTATCTGATTCACTCATGTCTGTTCTCGGTATTTTGGTGAGTCTTCCCTTTTTTCTAACCCAACGGGAATCTATGATGGCTTTTAAATCACAAGGGTTAACATGATGTATGTTTGCATGATGTGCATAAGAAGTATATAACATATATTAAATCAAATAAAATTCTCAAACAAATCGGACTATTATCATTTTAGAAGTTTTTGGACAACTGTCATAAGAGTGAACCCGTCCCGTTTAAATAAATGGCCTAACGAGTTCATGTCTTATGCCAAAGAGCCCAACTAAATCCAAATGATAAAATTCTGAACACAATCATAAAATGGCCCATTGTTATTTAGAAACCTTTTGGCCCAATCGTCATAAGATGTGTTCTTGTCCCAGTTAAATGGCCCACAAGCCCATATCCCATGATAAGTGGTCCAAATGGATCCAAACAACGATGTTCTCAAACACAAGCAAGATGATGCAAACATGACATAATAATTTTTACAAAGTGGCCCATCAATATTTCAGAAGCTTTTGGCCTAATAGCCATACGGTGCGAACTTGCCCCAGTTTAAATGGCCCAGCAAGCCCGCATTTCTGACAATAGTCCAACTGCATCCAAATGAGGATGGTCCACAAGCACATACTCAAGGAAATAATTGCTACTTTAGCCAACCCGGTCTATAGGTGGGTTAGTAAGAGTATAGACAAAGGCTCTCACCGGCGAAGGATAGCCCACAACTAGGTCTCCCCACTCAAGGGTTCGAGCAACCAAGTGAGCGCACCCCTTTTTTATACACTAAGGTACGTGCCAATGAGCTATGGTGTGTGACGGACTGTCAAATGGATTTCCCGTTGTAGATCCCCCAGAGGGAAGGTGGAGCGAGGCTCACTTAAATACCCAAGCCTCTTAGGCTCTTATCGCTTGTTGTCAGGAATAAACAACGAGTCCTCCAATTAGTCCATCACAAAGGCTACAAGTAGATGGCCATATAGGTGCCCTCACAGCTTTTCCTTCTAGAAAGGTAGTGAATGAAGGAAGACACCAAACCATTACCTAGCCTCAAAGTGCCCTTGATTAAACCCTCACTTATCCACTATAGACATGGCCAATTAAAACATAAATCTACTCATTACAAGACAATATTTCGGGGCCAACTTTAAATCCCCAGTGGAGTCGCCAGACTGTGGACAACATGACCTGGGCGACGCCGTTCCTAGGCTCGCGGCCTAGTTGGGGAAGTACGAAATAACATGGAGTCGCCACCCGGTGTGAACCGGGACAAAGATTTAAGGCCGCACTCACCCCTCGCAAGGGAAGACCTCAAACCGTTGGGTTCGGAATGGTCCCTTACTTATGTCACTTGTAATAAAAGGATTATGTGATAATTTAACCAGGCTTAAATAACATTTATTTCCAAAGATATCATGCTTCTACATTCATATGCATACATCAACAAGTTCATCACACATGCAATATCACATGGCAATCTCATGAACATATTTCAATCCTATGATATGGAAAACTAAGAACAACATGATCATGCTTGAGTACTATCTCATGAACCTATTAACCAAATAACATGCTAACAGCCTAATCATGCTTGAATACAAATAATACAATTGGCTATATAACACAAGAAAGATCAACCAAGAGGCAATTATGCATGAATATGATAAGACAAACTCAGTTCAGTGTGTGCGCGTTCGTGTAGCGTTCGTAAACGCGTTCGAACGGTAAACAGAAAGTTCGCGTTCGTATGGCGTTTGATAACGTGTTCGAACGGAAATGAAACAGAATGCTCGCGTTCGTATGGCGTTTGATAACGCGTTCGAACGGAGATGAGACCTGATGCATGATAAGGCAAAAAATGCATGCACGTTCGAGTTGCGTTCGTAAACGCGTTCGAACGAGAACAGACCTGATGCATGAAATGGGACGCAATACATAAACGACAAAATAAAGGGGCGCGGCGAAGTACTGCCGTAAAGGTGGCCTTTTGGGGCTCTTGATCTCTCAAAGAGAGGACCTTTAGACCAACATACTAAGCCCATGCGCTCGACTAAATCATGCATACGAAAATAGAGACAATCATATCAAACTAAGTATGTCCGATTGAACGTATTTCGCATTCAACCGAACACACATCAATCGGTGCGGCAAAGCATCGTGGTGAAGGATTTTACCCCTCCAATTAGGGGACCTTTCATCGCACTTACTAAGCCCATGCACTCGATCGTATCATACAGGAATAAGCAACATACATAATTTAAATGACGAGTAATAAATAAATGAAAGCAACACAAAACAAGAGAAGGTGCCGTTTACTCAAGTGGTACGTGGAGTTGTATCCCAAGTACAGACCGCACTACGTCCATTCGGATTCGGCTACGGAATTTACGTCTGGGTTTCCATCCTATATACCACAAGAGACGACACTCTTCCATTTCATTCAAGCCACAACATGCATCCATAAACGACTCTCATGCGAATAGAATTCAATAATAATAATAAAAAAAAAAAACGAATATAAACTAATGAAAAGGTACCCTCAGGTCTAACCTTTAAAATCACCTCTCGGATGTACGGTACACGATCGTCGGAAGGGTGGATGCTCCGCAACTCTCCCGGTTCACTGGTTCACTGTTCTCGTTCGTTGTCTTTACTGTTTTGAGTCGTCGGTCTCTCTGTCTTTTTACTATTGTTTCCTTGTGGTTTCGCTGCCGTTTCCTCTTTATCTTTTGCTTACTGGTTTTTTGGTGTCTTCTTCTCCTGTAATATTTTTTATGTGTGTTGTGTGTGAGTTAGGGACTAGCTAGCTAAGGTTGAGAAGGTTGGTGAATGGTTCTTTTTATAGGCAAAGGGTTAGGTTTGACAAGGAAAGGAATTTGATTTGGTTTGGTTAAGGGAAGTCAAAAGATTTGATTTGGTTTGGTTAAGGGAAGTCAAAGATTGAGGGGGGACAAATCTTGGCTAGATAGAGAAGGTTGGATATTTGATTGGCTTGGATTAGGAATACAATATTTTAAGTTGGGAATAATCTTATTAGATTGGGAATATAATTGGTTGATTGATTTTAATTAGGCATGATTATATTTTGATTTAGTGTGTGATTTGTTTAATTTAGGCATGATTTTAGTTTAAGTTGGTAATTGTTTATTTTATGTTTGGTATATGTTTTATTTAATCATTTAATTATTTTAGTTATTATATTATTTAGTTAATGTTTTAATTATATTTATTATTTATTTAAATTGGGATGTGTTTTATGGGCTTTGGGGGCTAATTGGGCTGGATGTGAGGCTAGCAGCAAAACCAGAATTACCGACACCGTTCGAACGCTTCCTCGAACGCGGCACGAACGCCCGCAATCCGTTTGACGTTCGAACATAAACACGAACGTAGCACGAACGAAAACAGTGAACCTTGTTTATTCTGAATTTCCCATTCCGATGTCCGTTTCCCGTGACCTCCGTGACTTAAAAGGTAGTGTCTCCAAAATGAGACTCATCATAGGGTTTTATGCGTAAAAATGCAGTGCCTACAATTAATGAGTGGATTTATGTTTTAATTGGCCATGTCTATAGTGGATAAGTGAGGGTTTAATCAAGGGCACTTTGAGGCTAGGTAATGGTTTGGTGTCTTCCTTCATTCACTACCTTTCTAGAAGGAAAAGCTGTGAGGGCACCTATATGGCCATCTACTTGTAGCCTTTGTGATGGACTAATTTGGAGGACTCGTTGTTTATTCCTGACAACAAGCGAAAAGAGCCTAAGAGGCTTGGGTATTTAAGTGAGCCTCGCTCCACCTTCCCTCTGGGGGATCTACAACGGGAAATCCATTTGACAGTCCATCACACACCATAGCTCATTGGCACGTACCTTAGTGTATAAAAAGGGATACGCTCACTTGGTCGCTCGAACCCTTGAGTGGGGAGACCTAGTTGTGGGCTATCCTTCGCCAGTGAGAGCCTTTGTCCATACTCTTGCAAATCCACCACCCATAGACTGGTTTGTATGGTTAAAGTAGCAATTATTTCCTTGAGTATGTGCTTGTGGACCATCCTCATTTGGATGCAGTTGGACTATTGTCAAAAATGCGGGCTTGCTGGGCCATTTAAACTGGGGCAAGTTCGTACCTTATGACTATTAGGCCAAAAGCTTCTGAAATGTTGATGAGCCATTGTAGAAATTATTGTTGTATGTTTGCATTATCTTTCTTTGTGCTTGTGTTCGGAACATTACCATTTGGATTTAGTTGGACTCCTTGTCATGAGATGTGAACTCGTTGGGCCATTTAAACTGGGACGAGTCCACTCCTATGGCAGTTAGCCCAAAAACTTCTAAAATGATGATGGGCCGATTTGTGTGCAAATTTTAAAGAGTTGATATATTTCTTGCATCACATGTATCACATGCACCTCATGCATACATGCACCATGTTAACTCCCTTTTGATTTAAAAGCCATCATAGATGCATGTTGGTTAGGAAGATGACAGACTTGTCAAAAAGACCAAGCAGCCACCAAGAATACTGGCAGAAGACCTAGCTCAATGGGATAGGAAACCCAATCATGCATGCATGCATACACGTAACACATTTTGCATCCCTTTTGTGTTTGTTCTGTTTTGTAATAACAGGTTTCAGAAAGAAAAGAGAAAGCGGCAAAGACAAGACAACCAGAATCAGTGACATATGAGTAGTAGTTTTGGGGATGAGTCCCAGGGTCGAGGCCCACATCAGCAGAATTTTGGAATGAATCCCAGGCCGAGGCCCACATCAGCAGAATTTTGGAATGAATCCAGGGAATGAATCCCAGGGTCGAGGCCCACATCAGCAGAATTTTGGAATGAATCCAGGGAATGAATCCCAGGGTCGAGGCCCACATCAGCAGAATTTTGGAATGAATCCGAGGGTCGAGGCCCACATCAGCATCATCTGGGGGGCGAGGCCCATGACAGTAGCAGTTGGGGCCGAGGCCCACTTCAGCAATCTGTCCAGGGAATGAATCCCAGGGTCGAGGCCCACATCAGCATCAATCTGGGGGCGAGGCCCATGTCAGTAGCAGTTGAGGCCGAGGCCCACTTCAACATCAGTTTTGGGGATGAGTCCCAGGGTCGAGGCCCACATCAAACACAGTTTGGGAATGAGTCCCAGGGTCGAGGCCCACATTACATCAGATCAGTTCTGCCGAGAATGGCACTCCGAGAATGGAGATATAGTCCGGGAATGGACAGCTCGAGAATGAACAAGCCGAGAATGGCAATCCAAGAATGGAGCAGAGTTCAAGAATGAACAAGTCGGAAATGACACTCCGAGAATGGAGATATGGTCCGGGAATGGACAGTTCAAGAATGAACAAGCCGGGAATGGCACTCCAAGAATGGAAGCACGGTTCGGGAATGAACCACCTCACAGTAACGGTTCGGGAATGAACCACCTTACAGTAACGGTCCGGGAATGGACCACCTTACAGTAACAGTTCAGGAATAAAGCCTGCATCTAGTTCGGTTCAGGAAGAAAGCCTGCATTCAGCTCAGTACGGGAATAAAGCCCACATTCAGTACAGTTCAGGAAGAAAGCCTACAAACTCGGGAATAAAGCCCACATTCAATACAGTTCGGGGACAAAGCCCACAGTTAACACAGTCAGGGAACAAAGCCCAGGGGAAGAA
Source organism: Zanthoxylum bungeanum (assembly GCA_019454045.1). Classification (NCBI taxonomy): domain Eukaryota; kingdom Viridiplantae; phylum Streptophyta; class Magnoliopsida; order Sapindales; family Rutaceae; genus Zanthoxylum; species Zanthoxylum bungeanum. Next base: position 4,724 of record SKCR01025993.1, on the reverse strand, counting down.
AGCCTCATATCACTATAAGTTTGAGAACAAAGCTCAAGGGGAAGAAAGCCTCATGTCAGTACAGTTCGGGAACGAAGCCCAGAGGAATAAAGCCTCATATCAACACAGTTCGGGAACAAAGCCCAGAGGAAGGAAGCCTCATATCAGTATAAGTTTGAGAACAAAGCTCAAGGGGAAGAAAGCCTCATGTCAGTACAGTTCGGGAATAAAGCCCAGGGGAATAAAGCCTCATATCAACACAGTTCGGGAACAAAGCCCAGGGGAATAAAGCCTCATATCAACACAGTTCGGGAACAAAGCCCAGGGGAATAAAGCCTCATATCAGTATAAGTTTGAGAACAAAGCTCAAGGGGAAGAAAGCCTCATGTCAGTACAGTTCGGGAATAAAGCCCAGGGGAATAAAGCCTCATATCAACACAGTTCGGGAACAAAGCCCAAAGGAAGAAAGCCTCATATCAGTATAAGTTTGAGAACAAAGCTCAAGGGGAAGAAAGCCTCATATCAGTATAGTTTGAGAACAAAGCTCAAGGGGCAGAAAGCCTCATATCAGTATAGTTCGGGAACAAAGCCCAGGGGAAGGAAGCCTCATATCAGTATAGTTTGAGAACAAAGCTCAAGGGGAAGAAAGCCTCATGTCAGTACAGTTCGGGAATAAAGCTCGGGAGGAATAAAGCCTCATCTCAACAGTTCGGGAATAAAGCTCGGGAGGAATAAAGCCTCATCTCAACAGTTCGAGAATAAAGCTCGGGAGGAATAAAGCCTCATCGCAACAGTTCGGGAACAAAGTACAGGGGAATATAGCCTCATCTCAATACAGTTCGGGAATAAAGCCCACAGTCCAAACAATCATAGAATGAAGCACTATCTCTACACAGCAAGCAGTTCGGGAATAAAGCTCGGAGGAATAAAGCCTCATCTCAACAGTTCAGGAATAAAGCTCGGGAGGAATAAAGCCTCATCTCAATTCAATTCAGGAAGGAACAAGCCGAGAATGACACTCTAAAAATGGAGCACGGTTCGGGAATGAACCAGGGGTCGCAGCACCTCACCACCAAATCAACGCAACTCAACACATGGTAAGTCAAGTGGCAGCTGGCGAGCCAGGTAAGTAGAAATGCATTGCATAACTTTGATAGGATTGTCACTGTTGCACACATTACACAAGTCCCATCAAAGTGGGGGCGACTGTAGGCACTGCATTTTTACGCATAAGTCCCTATGATGAGTCTCATTTTGGAGACACTACCTTTTAAGTCACGGAGGTCATGGGAAACGGACATCGGAAGGGGAAATTCAGAATAAACAAGGTTCACTGTTTTCGTTAGTGCTACGTTCGTGTTTACGTTCGAACGGGAAACAGATTGCGGGCGTTCGTTTAGCGTTCGAGGGAGCGTTCGAACGGTGTCGGTAATTCTGGTTTTGCTGCTAGCCTCACACCCAGCCCATTTTAGCTCCCCAAAGCCCATAAAACCACAAAAAATAAAAATAATTAAATAAATTAAATAGTAAACATTAAAATAAAATATTTAAATCATTTACCAATTAAAATAAACAATTACCAACTTAAACTAAAATCATGCCTAAATTAAACAAATCACACACTAAATCAAAATATAATCATGCCTAATTAAAATCAATCAACCAATTATATTCCCAATCTAATAAGATTATTCCCAAACTTAAAATATTGTATTCCTAATCCAAGCCAATCAAATATCCAACCTTCCCTATCTAGCCAAGATTTGTCCCCCCTCAATCTTTGACTTCCCTTAACCAAACCAAATCAAATCTTTTGACTTCCCTTAACCAAACCAAATCAAATTCCTTTCCTTGTCAAACCTAACCCTTTGCCTATAAAAAGAACCATTCACCAACCTTCTCAACCTTAGCTAGCTAGTCCCTAACTCACACACAACACACATAAAAATTACAGGAAGAAGACACCTAAAAAGAGTAAGCAAAAGATAAAGAGGAAACGGCAGCGAAACCACAAGGAAACAGTAGCAAAACGGACTCAAAACAGCAAGACAACGAACGAGAACAGTGAACCAGTGAACCGGGGGAGAGTTGCGGAGCATCCACCCTTCCGACGATCGTGTACCGTACATCCGAGAGGTGATTTAAAAGGTTAGACCTGAGGGTACCTTTTCATTAGTTTATATTCATTGTTTATTGAATTCTATTCGCATGAGAGTCGTCTATGAATGCATGTTGTGGTCTTTGAGTAGATAAATATGCATGAATTATGAGATGTAATATGTTGTGGGTATTGGATGAATGAGAGATGTGTAAACTCTCGCGGTATATCGGATGGAAACCCGGACATAAATTCATAGCCGATTCCGAATGGACGGTAATATGATCTGTACTCGGGCCACAACTCCACGTACCACTTGAGTAAACGGCACATTCTCTTGTTTTGTGTTGCTTTCATTATTTATTCCTCGTCATTTAAATTATGTATGTCGTTAGTTATGCATGATTCAACCAAGCGCATGGGCTTAGTGAGTTAGTCCAAAGGTCCTCCATTTAGGAGATAAAGAGCCGAAAAGGCCACCTTCGTGACACTACTTCGCCGCGCCGGTTGATGTATGTTCGGTTGGACGCGAGATACGTTCAATCGGGCATACTTAGTTTGATATTGTTATCTTATTTTCGTATGTAAGTCAATCGAGCGCATGGGCTTAGTAAGTGTGTTGTGAGATCCCCTATGGGGAGGGGCTAAAAGCCCTTTACCACGATGCTTTGCCGCGCCGGTGATTGTGTGTGTTCGGATTGGATGTAAGATGTGTTCAATCGGGCATACTTGGTTGATATGATTGGTTCTATTCTTGTATGTGTGATGTGACGCGCATGGGCTTAGCATGTTGGTCTAAAGGTCCTCTCTTTGAGAGATCAAGAGCCCCAAAAGGTCACCTTCGTGACACTACTTCGCCGCGCCCCTTTATTTTGTTGTTTATGCATGGTGTCCCATTTCATGCATCAGGTCCGTTCCCGTTCGAACGCGTTTACGAACGCAACTCGAACGCGCATGCATTTTTGCCTTATCACGCATCAGGTCTCATTTCCGTTCGAACGCGTTATCAAACGCCATACGAACGCGAGCATTCTGTTTCATTTCCGTTCGAACGCGTTTACGAACGCTACTCGAACGCGAACATTCTGTTTCATTTCCGTTCGAACGCGTTTACGAACGCTACTCGAACGTGAGCATTCTGTTTCATTTCCGTTCGAACGCGTTTACGAACGTTACACGAACGCGCACACACTGAACTGAGTTTGTCTTATCATATTCATGCATAATTGCCTCTTGGTTGATCTTTCTTGTGTTATATAGCCAATTGTATTATTTGTATTCAAGCATGATTAGGCTGTTAGCATGTTACTTGGTTAATAGGTTCATGAGATAGTACTCAAGCATGATCATGTTGTTCTTAGTTTTCCATATCATAGGATTGAATATGTTCATGAGATTGCCATGTGATGTTGCATGTTGTGATGAACTTGTTGATGTATGCATATGAATGTAGAAGCATGATATCTTTGGAAATAAATGTTATTTAAGCCTGGTTAAATTATCACATAAATCCTTTTATTACAAGTGACATAAGTAAGGGACCATTCCGAACCCAACGGTTTGAGGTCTTCCCTTGCGAGGGGTGAGTGCGGCCTTAAATATTTGTCCCGGTTCACACCGGGTGGCGACTCCATGTTATTTCGTCCTTCCCAACTAGGCCGCGAGCCTAGGAACGGCGTCGCCCAGTTCCTGTGTCCCACAGTCTGCCGTTCCTAGGCTCGCGGCCTGGCGACTCCACTGGGGATGTAAAGTTGGCCCCGAAATATTGTCTTGTAATTAGTGGATTTATGTTTTAATTGGCCATGTCTATAGTGGATAAGTGAGGGTTTAATCAATGGCACTTTGAGGCTAGGTAATGGTTTGGTTGTCTTCCTTCATTCACTACCTTTCTAGAAGGAAAAGCTGTGAGGCCACCTATATGGCCATCTACTTGTAGCCTTTGTGATGGACTAATTTGGAGGACTCGTTGTTTATTCCTGACAACAAGCGATAAGAGCCTAAGAGGCTTGGGTATTTAAGTAAGCCTCGCTCCACCTCCCTCTGGGGGATCTACAACGGGAAATCCATTTGACAGTCCATCACACACCATAGCTCATTGGCACGTACCTTAGTGTATAAAAAGGGATACGCTCACTTGGTCGCTCGAACCCTTGAGTGGGGAGACCTAGTTGTGGGCTATCCTTCGCCAGTGAGAGCCTTTGTCCATACTCTTGCAAATCCACCCATAGACTGGTTTGTATGGTTAAAGTAGCAATTATTTCCTTGAGTATGTGCTTGTGGACCATCCTCATTTGGATGCAGTTGGACTATTGTCAAAAATGCGGGCTTGCTGGGCCATTTAAACTGGGGCAAGTTCGTACCTTATGACTATTAGGCCAAAAGCTTCTGAAATGTTGATGAGCCATTGTAGAAATTATTGTTGTATGTTTGCATTATCTTTCTTTGTGCTTGTGTTCGGAACATTACCATTTGGATTTAGTTGGACTCCTTGTCATGAGATGTGAACTCGTTGGGCCATTTAAACTGGGACGAGTCCACTCCTATGGCAGTTAGCCCAAAAACTTCTAAAATGATGATGGGCCGATTTGTGTGCAAATTTTAAAGAGTTGATATATTTCTTGCATCACATGTATCACATGCACCTCAT
>SKCR01025992.1:0-19413 GCA_019454045.1 Zanthoxylum bungeanum | reverse complement strand
GGAACATACAAGGCTAGCACCTTCAAGGGATCAAAAGAGGTGATAGGGAAACCATCATAGAGCAAGGAATACACAAAGCTTGGAGCTTCCTTCTTCTTGTCTTCCTTGGCCGAAAGTCATCCACCTTGGAGCTTCCATTTGGTTTGTTTTTCTTCATCAACAAAGCATTGTAAGTATGATTCCGCCATACTTCGTCTTTTTATATATATTCTTTGTTGTATTTCATGAATGCTTAATCTTTCCTTGGGACATATTATAGAAACCAACAGTCACCAACAAGGTTCATCCAAGTGATAATCACTGGATTGATATAGAACATCTGTTAGGTATCTTAGAGAACTAAGGATGATGTCTTAAACTATGGGAGAAGGAGAACTTGAGATGACTGAGACAATGCTGCAAGTTTCCTAACCGATCAAAAACAACGGTACTATACAGTTTTTATTTTTGAATAACGGAACATTGAGCTGGAAATCATCCAAGCAAGATACTTTACCGAATATAAAACAAATGCGGGTTTTCTGCGGCTGAGGCAGGAAATAGATAGCAGCCATATGGGTCATTAATAAATTAATAAGATTAGATATAGTTCTGTAGAGCTGAGCTAGGCTACAGCGCAGACTAAAGAATTAATGGTCTCATCAACGATCCAGATATATACTTTGACTATTCCATTGATTCGTTCGGATCATACATCGTGGCGATGTGATGTTCGAATGAATTGCATCAGACGATAATCATACAAATCCACTGACGAAAGCCTTTCCTCAGCAGTTTGAGCGAACCGTACATAGTTCGGGTGTAAGACACTCAAGTGACTGGCTATAGGCCAAGTGGGAGATTGTTGGAAAGTTATGACCCATAGCGTCACTATTTGTACAGATCATGGTGTTGTTGTACAAATTAACTATGTGACAAGGAGATTGCGCTCTTATCATTTGTGATCAGATCACCTAGATGTATAAATGATAGGAGGTCCCTATGATTAGTTCCTGGATTAAGATGATATGAGACAGTAGCAGTCCTCGAAGGATTAATCATTAGATATCCCTAGTCGTAGTATTATCGAGACTGGACATCGATAATGCGGAATAGACTAGTATTGCACTTGTGCGCGTTGTGGGAGCACAACAACATAGTTCTTATATATTAAGTATTGGATACTTATGCAAGTGTGATAGGAGGTTGTGTTTACCGATGGTGCGGAAACAGCTTTCTCTGGATAGACCCCTCAGAATTCCATTGGTAGTATGACTATGTGTTTGGAAGTCCGTTATCAGAGTAGGTGTATTTGGTCTTAACTTGAGACTTGCATCGCTAATACTTGCGACAATCGGTATGCCTTTAGTTTTGGTCGTCCAGGGCTTTAACCGGTTCTGTGTACGCCTCTTACTGGGTATATTGAGAATCGTAGTGTATTGGGTGTGATGTCAAGACGGAAGTATCACTCCAGTCATAGTGGAGATGATGTCACGTAGGATACGGTACTAGTGTTGTTAAGTACTGCAGTCATTGGGATATTATGACTAGGTCATGTATATCCGATAATAGAGGCTAGCTACCAGACATCCGACATGTGCTTCGTACGGGGCAGACACAGTTCCAGCCCCAGGCCTAGCACGTGACAATTCGATACTGGATCGCAATACACAATACTATGTATACTACGCCTGACATAGATTATATATTCCAGTAAGAATATTTCTGGAGAATTGGGTAGGCACGATGCTTTGCTAGAAGCCAACCATGTCTTGTAAATCGGTAAGCACGTGATACGAGGTACGCACGTATTCGGATAATCCGATGACCGTATTTACTGCCAACATATCCAGGGATCTCTTGGGTCGCTTCCCAAAGATTCACCGATGACATTTGATTTAAATTAGAATTAATCTGGGATTAATTAAGAGAGAAAATTAATTTAGGATTAATTAAGATGGAGAAAATTAATCTGGGATTAATTGAGGTATTATTTAATCTGAGATTAAATGTGTTCGGAAAAGAGAGAACGCGATTATTTGGAATTAATCGGTAAGATAAATTTAATAGTTAAATTTGATTTTTCTATTTAATTTATTCGTATGGGCTAAAGTTAATATATCAGATATATTAATATGATTGGATTTCGTTATGAAATTAAAGTCGGACTTTAATACGAACGAACGAATTAATTTAGAATTAATTCGTAAACGATGTTCGTAATATATTGTGAGGCATCGTTATTTAATTAAATTAGATTTAATTATTTAGCGACGAAAGTTTGTTTAATCGGAATTAAACGGAACCGAGCCGCGGTAAATGTTCGTAGAGTCATTTGAGTTTTTTTGAATTCAAAATGGTGGGGCCTACTTCACACATGTCACACATGTGAAGTGGTGGCTGGAAAGTGGTTGGTTATGCCAAAACCACTTACTTTCCAACCACTTTGTTTAGGTGAAAAAACAATTACCCCAACTACATGGTTTTGGGTAAAGGGTAAAACCCTTTAACACAACCAAAAGCCTTCTCTCTCTCTCACTCTACACACTTGTAACACATTTAGAAATGAAAAACCCTAGAGAACCTCTCAATGGGTGTGAACCTCTACTCTCCCTCTCTTTGATTTTGTTGCAAAATCAACAAAAGCTAGCACTTTGAGGAATCAACTAAGGTGATAGGGAAACTACTTCAAGAGTTGGAATCATCACTTAAAGCTTGGATCTTGGAGATCTCTTCTCAAATTTTTTAAAGCTCAAATCCGTTCATTGTAAGTATATTCCGCACTTTAAAGAATTTATGAACACCTTTACATGCTTATTAGATCCTTGGCATGTTCTAGGAACACTAACAATAACTAGGTGAAATTAGACTCTAGAATCTCTATCGTATTAGTTCCTAATATCTAAATATTTTTATTTTTTATTTATTTATTTAAATCTTTGTTAATTATCGTCTAAATAAAGTTAGGACAATCAATTGTAGTATTTAGTGTGAGTTTAACACAATCCCTATGGGTTCGACACTCTTAACTCATCTTTACTAAAACTTGACATCGTACACTTGCGGTACGATATAAAATATCACAACAAGTTTTTGGCGCCGTTGCCGGGGATTGTTTGTTTATTCACATTAATACTACTACCAAATAATCTTAGTTTTAATTTAGATTTTTATTTTTAGTTTATTTTTGTTTTGTATTTATTTAGTTTATTGATTTTTTCTTTTTCTTTCGGTGCTTCAGTGAATGCGAAGACCCATAAGTCTCGACTCGCTCCTATTTGATTTTGATATAGAAAGAACATTGATGAGACTAAGGAAATAAAGGAAAATTTAAAAGGAAGCAATTGAGGCTAAAAACAGAGAGAACAACCCACGCTAGGTGGCAATCAGAGATCATTTCAAGCCGGTCATATATGATACTTATTCTGGGATTGCCCATCAACCAATCAACAATTTTGAGTTAAAATTTGCATTGATCAATATGGTACAAAGGAATCAGTTTGGGGATTCAGTTGTAGAGGATCCCAACATGCACTTAAAGATGTTCCTGGAGATCGCAGATACCATAAAGATGAATAGCGTGAGTAAAGAGGCTATCAGGCTACGCTTATTCTCATTCTCTTTACGGGATAAAGCGTGAGATTGGCTTCAATCAACACAGACGGAGAGTATCATGACACGACAAGATATGGCCACGAAATTTCTTGACAGGTTCTTTCCACCAGCTAAATCAGTGCAACTGAGGGCAGAAATCAATATATTTAAGCAGCCGGAGACTGAGACTTTGTATGAAGCATGAGATCACTTTAAGGATCTACTATGAAGATGTCCATAACATGATTATGCAGACTGGGTCCAGATTCAGTTGTTCTATAATGGGCTGAATGGTTCGAATAGTAGTGTGATTGATGCAGCAGCTGTGGTAGCTCTATTCAAGAAATCAGCTAAAGACGCCTACAATCTGTTAGAAGAAATGGCCATTATCCATTTTCAATGGCCAAGTGAATGCACTATGGTGACCAAAGTGGCAGGAATATATGAAGTGAACCCTCTTGTAGCACTAATAGCTCAAATTTCCACCTTATCTACTCAAGTAGCAGCCCTCAAAAATCCACGAGCACAACCATCTATTGAATTAGCGACGGCTATAAATATGCGGTTATTGGAAGGAGACCCGAACTTTGAGCAAGTCCAGTATATGAACAATCGGAACTTCAACAGTTATAGAGGCAATCTTGTGCCTAACCGCTATCATCCAAACCTGTCATATGCTAATACAGAGAATGTCTTGCAATCTTCATCGGGCTTTGACTATAAAATAGCTGAGCAAAAATCTTCCTTGGAATATTTCATGAGCACGTTGGTTGCTAATACTTCAGCTAGATTTGAGAAGAATGAATCAAGGCTGAACAATATTTAGACACATATGGAAAATATCAGGGCAACAATGAAGTCCTTAGAAACACAGATTGGGAAAATTACTTCCTCCATGACCAAGCAGTAGTAAAAGGTATTTGGATAAACTGCCACAATCGCCAAGCTATCTTTTTCATGTCAAAGCAGTCGGTGGATACAAAAGAAGAAGCTACCATGACCATTTGGATGGGTGCGTCTGGCTGAAGACGTTAAAAAGAACTAGAGGGGAGGCAACCCTTGCATTTGTTTATTTTTATTTTTATTTTATTTTTAATTTTTTTGTGTGCTATTTATTTCTTTATTCGTTTACATGTTATTTACGCAGGTAGCACGAAATACAAAAAGCCCGCGCAACCAAATTCTGACCAGCAGGAGCCTGATAAACTCCATACACGGTAGTGTTGTTCCTTAATTTTATTTCTTTATGTTTATCTCACATTGAGGACAATGCAAGTTTTAAGTTTGGGGGTGTGTGCATGTAGTGATATTACCTGTTATATATATATATATAAAATATTTTTCTTTGTTTTGTTTTTAATCATTGATAGTAAAGCATAAATCTAATGATGAATTTGTTTGCATTATATGAAATCTTAGACGATAAGTTCCCAATTGATTTTTCACTGATGCCATAAGTAGATGATCTAGGTTAGACTCGTAAGAACTTAATAATAGGTTTCCAGCAGTAAGAACCTAGGTAGTTGGCAAAGTGACTAGTTGAAGAAATTATTTGCCGATGAATGACTGTTTGCTTAGATATCTATCTCAATATGCTATTATTATTATGTATGGTATGATAAGAAAAAGAAACCATCTATAACCGATAAGCGTGAAGCTACCCATAGGCGAGTATTAGGACCACCATGAGGAGAAATGTTACCTTAAAGGGTAGGTGTATATAAGAAAAACGTTAATAAAAAAAATGAAAAAAAAAAAAAACAAAAAAATAAAATTATACCATACGGAGCAAAGAAAGGCAAATGCAGAATAAATTTGAGATATCTAGGTTGGTTTGACCCGTCAGATCTCAATTTTTGAGACGAAATCATCGAGTTAGCTTACTTATGAGTCGAGCTGTAAATTAACCTGTACACACACACACTGTGAGTCTGGCTTAGATGTTTTATTAAAGAATTTGGATTTGAGTCGCAGTTGAGTACTTTGAAGGTTCTCTGATTTAATTTACAAGCAATCTTTGAGGATAACAATATACATAACTATCAGGACTATTATTTACTTTTTTATAGTTTTTTTGCATGATTGTGTGTGAATGACGTTTGTGGGTATCATCGTTGTAAGCCCTCACGAGACTATAACTCGTCCACTAGGGCCGTCTAGGGGTTTAAAGGATTGTTGCATACGCTAAATACAATTGTGATCTCAACGAAAGTGGCATAGTTAATTTTATTTATTTAGTTTTTATTTTATCTTTTGCTCGGGACTAGCAAAATCTTCAGTTTGTGGGTGTTTGATAAGTGTGGTTTATACCCACTTATTCATGTATTCTTAGCTTATTATTTTGTTAGTTTCCGTATCATTTAATGTATCTTGCAGTCTTTTATGTTTTATTTTTAGGAAGCATTAATACATGGATCTTGGGGCATTTATACATGTTTTGGGACTATACGGACGCATCGGAAGCACACGAGAAGAGTAGAAACGTAGAATCGGCAAGCCAAAGAAAAGAATCAATCGCATCGCGGTGCCCAATTTCTTGGCGCCGCGGCACATGCAGTGTTCCATAGTGAATTCCAGGGAGTTTGGCACCGCGACGCCCACTTTCCGGTGCCCCGGCGGACCGGAGTGACCAAATATCACCAATTCTATGGGTTTTACATGCACTAGAACTCCAAGGCTCTATTATAAATAGATAATTTCATCCAAAACTCAAGGGGGAGGCTAATACACAGTACAAAACACAAAACACTTATTTTTAGAGAGATCCAAGGAGAAGGATTGAAGAGCGACAAGAGGAGATGAATGCGGTGATGTCCGAAGACGAAAGGATTCAATTCGGGTTTTATCTTCTTGTTTCTTTCTTAGAACTCTAATGATTTCCATTAGATTCATAACATGTTTTTATTGTTATTATCTTTCGTCATGAACTAACTCCTTAATTATGAAGAATGATGTAATTGATGATTGAAAATTGTGTTGTTTGTCAATATTATTATGAAGTTTTTTAAATTTATTTATATTCTTTTGAGTTTAATGCTTCTTGTTTGCTGGCCACAAATTAAGATGATGCATGTTTAGAATCTATCACTCGGGAGAGGGGATTTTTAATAGATCTAGAGAATATGACCTAGGATTCTATAGAGTTCGGGAGAGTATATAGTTCCTTTGAAGTCATTAACATATAATCACAAGACGTAATAAGTTTTTAATTACTAAATTTTTATAGGGATATCGAAGTCTGTAATTGATAATATTTTCACTAATAATCGGGAGAGAAAATGAATACTTAGGATTCTTTACTTATAAACAATACAACTGAACAAGTTAATTGGCGTGACAAATACATATGGGACAGCTAGGTGAAATCAGACTCTAAAATATCTATCGTATTAGTTCATCCTATCCAATTATTTTTGTATATTATTTATTAAATTAAATCTTTATTATTTATGTTCTAAATAAAGATAGGATTATTAATTGTATTATTTAGTGTGAGTTTAACACAATGCTTGTGGGTTCGACACTCTTTCACTGATTTATACTAAAACTTGACACCGTATACTTGCGATACGATATAAAATATCACAGGTTCTTGGCACCGTACACTTTTTCTTCATGCTTCTAAGTCATGAATCCATAAATTGCACTATCATCTTTCTATTTTAAGTTTGATTAAATTGTTTCACTTGTACCTATGTAAGATGTGTTCTTTTTAACAGTTTATGCTTATAATTTTGTTGATTCCTTATATTCTACTTACCTTGGACTTTGATATTGCAGATTGATGAAGTTGTTGATCGCTATGGCTTCATGGTACTGATACTGGTATTGATGGTGAATAGTAGAGGTGCAACGTGACGTGTTTTTTCCCCTTAAATTGAATGCTATGATTTTTTTGATGGTGGTTTTCCACCTCGAGGATGTTTGAATACCAAGGAATGGTAGTTTTGGATTTATATTTGACAAGAAGAGAATGATGAGGGCCCAGAGAGGCTGAAGTCAGATGAGGAACCCAAACCTATTATATGATAGAGTCTTACTGAGGGCAGTATCGGCTAATGGAGAGGAGTAGAGATACCGACCCGACCTAAAGAAGTACTAGATTTGGCATCATTTGAGCATTAGAGGAGGTCGACCCGAGGTATGACCAAACATCATTCACCTCGACACGCCAACCTAAGATGCAGACTTGAAACATGATATCATATACTTGAAGGGTATATGATGTATGTCTACTTGGAAGTTTGGGCTTCTTGAAGATTGATGTGACAAGAGTTGTTCAATGAATCTCCTTTGGAAAAGACCCCGACAAATGAAGCATTCTCAGAGCAGGTAAACTGCAAGGTGTCACGTCTGTAAAATGTACAACAATGGCTAAAAGGTTGGAATGATGCGTTGGTGGTTGAGTCAGATGACAGAACAATTGTTTACTGAGTGGTTGGGGAAAAGGAGTTGTGAGGCAACAATGATAGAGTGACATGAGTTGATGTCATGGGTTGGTGGAATAGTGCATTTGAAAGCATATATAAAGGATTGAAAATTCATATTCAGGGGTTGACTCTTTGGTTAGCAATTTGGATACTGATTACATGTAAAAAAAAACTATATAAAGCTTAATGATGGAGAGAGAAGCTGGTCGGTACTCGACCCATAAGAGATTTGTAAACCCGATCATTTTCTGACCACGAAAGTGTGTGGACAAAAGGACCCATAGCGTCACTAGTTGGCACAGATCATTGTGTTGTTGTAGCAATTAAATATGTGACAAGGAAATTGCACTCTCATCATTTGTGATTAGATCACCATAGATATATAAATGAAGAGAGGTCCCTATGATTAGTTCCTGGATTGAGATGATATGAGACAGTATCAGTCACAAAGGATTAATCATTAAATATCACTAGCCGTAGTATTATCGAGACTGACATCGATAATGCGGAATAGGCTAGTATTGCACTTGTGCGCGTTTGTGAGGGCACAACGGCATAGTTCTCATATATATAAGTGTTGGATACTTATGCAAGTGCGATAGGAGGTCGTGTTTCACCGATGGTACGGGAAACAGCTTCGCTCTGGATAGACCCTCGGAATCCCATTGGTATTATGACTATGTGTCTATGGAGGCCGAAATCAAGGTAGGTGTGTATGGTCTTAACCTGAGACTTAACACGCTAATACTTACGATAATCGATAGACTTTGGTCTTGGTGGTAGGGGACTTTAAACGGGTTCTGTGTACACCATTTCTGGGTTTATCAGAGAGTCGTAGTGTATTGGGTGTGATGTCAAGACGGAAGTATCACTTCAGTCATATTGGAGTTGATGTCACGCAGGATACGGTACTAGTGCTCTTTAGTGTTGCGCAACCAATCGGATATTGGACCAGGTCATGTATATCCGATTATAGAGACTATGTTACCAGACATCCGATATGTGCTTCGGACGGGGAGACACTTATCACCCCCAGCCCTAGCACGTGATTATCCGATACTGGGCCGATATACACAATACTACGGTATACTACGCTTGATACAGATCTATATATTCCTGTAAGAATATTTTTGGAGAATTGGGTAGGCATGGCGCTTTGCTAGAAGCCAACCTTGTCTTGTAAATCGATATAAACGTAGTACGAGGTACTTACGTGTTCGGACAGTCCGATGATCGTATTACTGCCAACATATCCGGAGATCTCATGGGTCGCTTCCTGAAGATTCACCGATGATGTATGACTCGCACTTGATTAATCTGGGATTAATAGAAGAGAGAGATAGAATTAATCTGGGATTAATTCGATGAGAGAGAAAATTAATCTGGGATTAATTGCGGAGATATTTTATCTGGGAATAAAATATTAATTAAAGAGAGAGAATGATTAATTTGGAATAATCGATAAAATTAATATATTCGATATATTAATCGAAATTGGATTTCGACGCGGAATTAAAATTAGATTTTAATTCGGGCGAACGAATTAATTTAGAATTAATCTAATTAGCGACGTGAATAGTGAATTCGCTAGGCGTAATCATTTAATTACGACGCGACGGAAAATTCGTTAATTTGGAATTAGCGAACCCGAACCCGAGAGTGATTGCGAGCGCATTCGCATTTCGAATTCGAGCGCGGCACGCAAGTCACATCAAGCGTCAAATCGTTAGTCGCATCAATCGTCAAATCAATTGTCACTTTGAGTGATGTGACTTGACAACATGTCACTTTATTAAAGTGATGTGATGTGACTTAAAGCAAAAGTTGAAATGATGAAAGCCTTTTGCTTTCTTTGACTGTTGTACTTGGTAAATGAAAAGTTTTTGGTATTTGATTTATTTGGAATAAAATATAAATATAAGAGAAAACCATTTGCCTTCTCTCTCTCATCATTCACGGTTTACACGTGAAAATGCTCTCCCTCCCTTTTCTCTTTCTCTCCTTCCGGTTTTGGCAACAGTCTTCTTCTTCTTCTTGTTCTGTTTTCTGCTCGAGATAAATAGAGAAGAAAGGTGACGTTTTTGTTGCCAAAACTGAGTGCTAGCACACACCTTGAGTGATACATAGGTGATAGGGAAGTGTCTTCATGAGCTTGGAAAGCTTGAAGCTTGGAGCTTCAATGGAGTTCATGCATGGCCGATTCTTGGAGGAGGAAGCAGCCCCCACGCCGAGCAGTCTACCTTCTTCGCAGCTCACTGCCGAGCAGTAACATGCAGTGCGTTTTGGTTGTGTTCTTCCTAGCATCAAACCCATCAATGTGAGTATATTCCGCACCTCCTTTGATGTGTTCATATGCGGTTTTTGTGCATGATTTGTTGATCTTGGGACTTTGATTGAACTCCAACAATGGTATCTAGAGCTTTGATTGCATGAAAACCGAATTAGGGTTCTTGAGCAAATTTGGGGCTTTTTGATTTTGGCTTGATTCTGTCTAATTGATTGTTTGAGGATGATTATATATGATTGAATTTGAGTTGTATGTAATCAATTTATAAAAAAATGATTGGATTGATTTTCCCCAATTTGCTTATTTTTGTCAAAAACTTTAATTGGGTAAACTCGATTTAGGCATGATTTGGTTGAATTGTTTGATGCATTATGCTTGAATGAGGTTGAATTGAAGTTGTGCATGATCAATTTCAAGAAATTGGATTAGATCAATTTTCCCCAATTCTTTAGGTTGAAATGAAACTTGAAATTGGGTAAAATGTGTTTAAGCATGTTTTAATTAAATTGGATGTTTAAGTATGCTTAGAACATGTTTTATTGAGATTGTGTGTGATCAATTTCATGAAATTGGATTGGATTCAATTTTCCCCAAATTGGAGGCTTGGCCGAAATTGGAATAACCTAATGTCTTGGTAATTTTGTTTTGTTTGATCATTGGATGACTTAAAACAATTGGTTAATGTTGCTTTGAAGTTCAATTGGATTGAATTTGATTTAGAACATTTTTCCCCTTTAAAGTGGCTTGGCCGAATTCTATGGAACATGAAATTCTTTGTGATTTTTGTTTTAATTCATGGGATGAATTGAATTGATTTGGGAAATAAAGATTGTGGACTCAATTGGATTGAAACCGAATCGAATTGAAAAACCCTAATTGCCGAGACTTGATAGCATGTTAATTGGGTTTTGATTTTAAATTGAATTGTGTTGGACACTATTTTGTGTAAAGTGCATGATTAATTAGGCTAATTGATGTTTTAGAAATGTTAATTGGGTAATTGATTGTGTATAACACTTAGGTTAATTAATTGTGAAATTTGGAATTTTATAAAGTTAATTAATTTGGGCTTGATTTTGAAATTGGGCTTGTTAGGTTGTAATTGGGCTTTTTGGGCTTTTGATGTCCACAATTTGGTTTCGGCAAATTGGTTGGATCCATTAGGCCCAAAACCGATCCAAAAGGTCCAATTATGATTTAATGGACCTTAATTATTTAATGGGCCTAATGGGCCAAAATTAATTTAAAGGCTTTGGGGTAACTCCCGGATTGGATTTGGTTGTTCGGTTTGACCCGAGTTGACCAAAAGTCCACGCTATAGAAATTAATTAAAGCCCATTGGACTTTAATTAAATAAAACATTAGATGTTAATCGGGCTTTGAGACCCGTTGCGATTAAATTTTGGAATTTAATTCGTAAAGGTTCGTTAATAAAAGTGTAATATTTAATATTAGAATTAAATAATGAATTAGAATTAAATACGTATTAAATTGGATTTAATTATGTAGTTTAATTTAATTCGTAGAAATCGTACTTTGAGTACGTGTTCGCAAAAACGAGTTTGACTCGAAACAAAAATCAAATCTTTATTTGAACATTGGATGATCACTAATAATCAAGATTAATTAATTTGATTGATTGATTGATAACATGCTTGTATGAATACATGGTTATGATGTTTGAATAATGTATATCGGATGGATATTAGTCGGGTTGGGCGATTTTGGAAATTGTAATAAATTTGATTTATTAAATTGGACCTGCGTGTCCAGCCTTATCTCTTATTTTTTTCTTCTATTCTTCTCTCCTCACTATTACCCTCCATGTAAAAGAGGTTTCTTTAGAAGTGTAGTGTAACGGGTAGAAGTAATACAAGTGCTAGCGGGAGAGAGAAAGTGAGAGATTTGATCTAGGATCAATGTAAAATATCCATCCGCATATCATTATATTTTTTATATTCATACTCGCTTTATTATGTGTTTAGAATGCATGCTTAAGGGTGTATGATGATGAGACCTTAACAAAGATAATTAAATTGGTAGCCAATTTGCACGACAAAAAAAACCCTCGTTTTATATTAAGCAAAATATCCTTCCATTGAATGATTCTTGTTCAAGATCCGAAGTTGGCATTGGTTTTTATTGACCAAAGTCAAGACCTTTGTCAATCAAGGATGTACTTGAATCATGAGAGTTTTTGTTTTGCATATCGGTGTCTTGTCCAAATCGTGATTTTTATTGGCCAAAGTCAGATCACTTTTTGTCAATGACATTGATTACAAAACTTTCCTTCCTCGTCAATGGGTCCAGCTTAACTGGATCATTAGGTTTGGTTTGTGGCCAAAGCCAAGGCCTAGATGATTCAGAGGATAGGGTTAGGAAAATGAATGGATACATTGACATTATACATATGTTTCGGACTTGGATGTCCACCTAACCGGATCTAGGATTGGATGAGATCCAATTGATCTGTGAGATCTACCTAGTTAAATAGCATACAGCTTTTTATTGGCCAAAGTCAGGGTTGGTTGTTATTTAATAGGATCCTAGCCCACTAGGAAACACGTTTCCCGAGTACTCCACAGAGGGTTAGAGCTCGACGAAAAATAGTGGAGGCAAGTAATTGAATTTGCAACATTCGTTCGAATACTCGCTAACACGCTCATTTTATTTTATTGTCGTCATTAGATTAAATATTAGTTTAGACTAATATTTAAATTGTTGTTTTAATAAACAGTTGGACGTATTATACTTGATTTTATATTAATTTATTAATCAATATATTTGAATTAATTAATTTCAGTTTACAGTTGATTTATAATTGGATTATAGTAATCAATGTAATTGAGGTTATTAATTTGGATTATATTTGATTATATAGTTGGCTATTATAATCATTATAATATATATAGTACCACTAATCGTTGATTAAATAGTAGTTAGACTATTGTAATCAAGATAAAAGAATTGAAAAGTTGAATATTTAAAATATATATCTGGGATTAAATATTTTAATGATTTAATTTTCAAATTGGGAATAAATAATAGGTTTCTTTATTTGATAAAATAACTTATTATACGTTACGCCCAAAATTAAGCAAATAGTAGAGCATAAAATCTTTGGAAGATTTATGTGATGATGACTTTAATGCTTAATTAATATACTTATAATAAATCTATCTTTAGATTTAAAAGTATTAAATTGCAATTAAATAATTCTTGGAGAATTTAATGACTATTCTAGTGGAGAAAAGTCAAAGTTTGCAATTGGGCATGTTGCACAAGGTGCATATCGTTTCGATATTCCGAAACCCAAGGCTTGGCCAAGGTTTGTGAAATATTGAAAAGGATAATTGACATTCCCCAAAGTGACTACCATTTGGCTATGGAAGACACGAAGGAATTAAAGAAAGGGCGAGGCTCTAACTTTAAAAAAAATGTTTGTCTTAGTTATGTTTCACAGCTAGTATTGAAATTAGATTTTAAATACTTAGTGTGGTAAATAATATATATGTATTGATATTCAGAATCTGCTTTGAGCAGGATACTGACTTCAAGCTGAGATTTCTCTGCGAATCGGAAACGGGACGAAGTCGCTGTTTCGACCCGTAGATCCTAAGTTTAGGAACTACAATTGGGTGCGTACTTAAATTAGGAACTGTTATAATGTAACTAGTTTGACTAAACATTATCTCTATATCAGTGTTTAATCCATTGCGGATAAAACCTTTAATTCTAGAAACACTAAGTGTTTTTATTATATAAAGATGATACCGAGATAAACACATTAGATTGAATAACAATTTATATTTTGAATATAAATAAAATCTCAAACATATAAATGACAAATAAATTAAGCTCATATTGATTTGATCATAGAGACTTATTTGTGGCATTGTTGTCTGGGACACAATTAAACAAGACTCGTATATCCACACTTTTGAAGAGTGGGTACTAGGCGACTTTTATTATTCAAATAAGGTCTACGAATCTAGTTTACTAGGTAAAGTACCTAAAGAATACTATTTACGTTCTAGGTAATAGTGTAAAGGCCCCCCACCGATCTGTAAACCCTATTCATGGTGAAGTAAGTGGGCCATAGTAGCTTGGCTAGATGTGTACATGAATATTTCGTGACTTAACGGATGTGGCATCACGTTATGGTTATTGTTTCTTTTGAAGCCACAAATAACGAGAACTTTGGAGTTTCGACACGAAGTAGACAAACAATCTGCTTATATTATGCCGCTACGGTAAGACCCGTATTGGTAAATACTTAAGCAGTAGTTTTTCATAATACGTACATGAAAGAGTACGGTATTCTTTCATATGAGGACTTCCTCCCGAGACACGTCAATTGACGGTGTGTCAGAACTAAAAAGCCAAGTTTTGTTGGACATAATTAGGTTTTCGCGAGTCGCCTGAGCTACTGTTTACCTTCAACATGATATGTTAATTCACTAGAATAGCATTAACTTTTATTTCAGTATATAACATGGAAGGCTTTCATGAAAGGTTTTGATTGAGGATGCTATAGGTAGGAAAAGGAAACAGAATACTTATATGTCACAGTGCAACATGGTAAGGACCTTCGAGACCACGTCATAACGGATCTAAAGATAAGACAAAACTGACACCCAAATGTGGCAAACTAAGGCCACCAAATAGGTTCATACAATCCTGACAAAGAAACCACAAAACAACGAAAAAAGGTGACACATCAGAGAACTGTTTATCAACAATGCGGTGCATAACCAGTTCAGCCACACCCGAATAGTATTGCAAAGGAAACCATAACGAAAGGACTAAGACCATAGCAACACAAAACAACACATGTGATTGTTGCTCACCATCGGTTTCCTGAGAGGATACCGATATCAGTGTCAGTGGGAGGATAGTGATCTCCGATGAAATCGGAGTAATACTATTCAAAGCACGAAGTCCTTTTGAACACAAACAATTCATGTATGATAGAATCTGTACCATTAATCTTCTTCAATACACAAGAAATCGGGTAGATCGGATAGAGTCAGAAAACAACCTAGGGTATGGGTTTCTGATCTCACCTCATAAAGATGTATAATCTTTTAAGGTAAAAACAACTGATTACGTATGAGGTAGTGATACGAGGTATCGACTCCTGTTATGGCAAAGTGCCATGAGTCCGAAATGGATTCCATGTATAACGACTATTATGAATACTAGTTGTTGTACCACAAGGCATTTTGCCTATGGTACATTAAACGTCTTCAAGGAAGACATACATGGAAGGCAACATACCAACGTACAAAGCTGGGCTTTTGACGGAAAGGTATCGTTATCAACATGTGTTAATAACGGTTCAACCTTTTACCTGTTGCCATGGTAAATCCATTTTGAAGATGCTTGTTGATAACTGTATATGTCATTTATGAAATGTGTCAGTTACAAATCAAAATCGCTTTCCTGAAAGGAAAACCTTTTGAGAATGTTTATAACATTCTGACGATTTTGTATAACCGACAAACAAGGTTTGCGGATTATTCAATCCATGTTTGGATTGAAGCAAGCATAGGGTTCTTGGAACTGACGTTTTGAAATAGTCATAATGGTTTATGATTTGACTCAAACGAAATAATTCTTGTGTATATAAGGAGGTTAGTGGGAGTGCACTGACATGAATGTCATGTAAAATAATAATAATATGTACCTACTTGACAATGAATTCCCATAAAACAATCGGTGAAAGCTTGGCTTTCATAGAAATTCTCCGTAGAATTCTGGGGAGTAACAACCTTTATTCAAGGAATAAAGATCTACTGGGGCTAGATTTGGAGTTGGTAACACTCTCTGAGAAATTGTACATTTAAAATGTACTTGTATTGGTGTCTCATACGCTTCGAGCATATGGAGTCACAATCAGGTCAATCCAGTGATAGTCACTGGATTGAGTTAAGGGACATCTGTTAGTATCTAGAGAACTAAAGATGTTTTCTTAAACTATGGAGAAGGAGAACTTGAAGTGACTGGGATCACTACTGCAAGTTTCCGAAACATTAAATACTACGGTACTATAAAGTTTGAACACTGGGACAGTGAGCTGGAAATCTTCCGAGCAAGATAACTGTTGCCGAATTAACAACAAATGCAGATTATTGCTGAAGCTGAGGCAGCAATAGAAGCCATTTGGATCGATATAATCTAATTAGATTAGATATAGTTCTGTTAGCAGCTGAGCTAGGCGTCAGCACAGCTAAAGAATTAAAGGTCTCATCGACGATCCAGATATATACTTCTAATCATCTGATTCGTTCGGATCATACATCGTGGCGATGTGATGACGTGTAAAATCGCGTCAGACGATAATTAAGCAAATCCGCTGACGAAAACCTTTCCTCAGCAATTTGAGCGAACCGTACATAGTTCGGTGTGGGGACACTTGAGTGACTGGCTATGTGCCAAGTGGGAGATTGTTGGACAAATGACCCATAGCGTCACTATTGCACAGATCGTTGTGTGTTGTAGAAAATTAACTATGTGACAGGAAATGCACTCTCATCATTTGTGATTAGATCACCATAGATATATAAATGAAGAGAGGTCCCTATGATTAGTTCCTGGATTGAGATGATATGAGACAGTATCAGTCCACAAAGGATTATCATAATATCCCTAGCCGTAGTATTATCGAGACTGGGACATCGATAATGCGGAATAGGCTAGTATTGCACTTGTGCGCGTTTGTGAGGGCACAACGGCATAGTTCTCATATATATAAGTGTTGGATACTTGCAAGTGCGATAGGAGGTCGTGTTTCACCGATGGTACGGGAAACAGCTTCGCTCTGGATAGACCCTCGGAATCCCATTGGTATTATGACTATGTGTCTATGGACCGAAATCAAGGTAGGTGTGTATGGTCCTTAACCTGAGACTTACATCGCTATACTTACGATAATCGATAGACTTTGGTCTTGGTGGGGGGACTTTAAACGGGTTCTGTGTACACCATTTCTGGGTTTATCAGAGAGTCGTAGTGTATTGGGTGTGATGTCAAGACGGAAGTATCACTTCAGTCATATTGGAGTTGATGTCACGCAGGATACGGTACTAGTGCTCTTGAGTGTTGCGCAACCAATCGGGATATTGTGACGCAGGTCATGTATATCCGATTATAGAGACTAATGTTACCAGACATCCGATATGTGCTTCGGACGGGGGAACACTTATCCACCCCCAGCCCTAGCACGTGATTATCCGATACTGGGCCGATATACACA
Source organism: Zanthoxylum bungeanum (assembly GCA_019454045.1). Lineage (NCBI taxonomy): Eukaryota > Viridiplantae > Streptophyta > Magnoliopsida > Sapindales > Rutaceae > Zanthoxylum > Zanthoxylum bungeanum. The sequence continues at coordinate 1,865 of SKCR01025992.1, read as the reverse complement.
ATACTACGGTATACTACGCTTGATACAGATCTATATATTCCTGTAAGAATATTTCTGGAGAATGGGTAGGCATGGCGCTTTGCTAGAAGCCAACCTTGTCTTGTAAATCGATATAAACGTAGTACGAGGTACTTACGTGTTCGGACAGTCCGATGATCGTATTACTACTGCCAACATATCCGAGATCTCATGGGTCGCTTCCTAAGATTCACGATGATGTATGACTCGCACTTTGATTAATCTGGGATTAATTAGAAGAGAGAGAGAGTTAATCTGGGATTAATTCGATGAGAGAGAAAATTAATCTGGGATAATTGCGGAGATATTTTATCTGGGATAAAATATTAAGTAAAGAGAGAGAATGATTAATTTGGAATTAATCGATAAAATTAATATATTCGATATATTAATCGAAATTGGATTTCGACGCGGAATTAAAATTAGATTTTAATTCGGGCGAACGAATTAAGTTAGAATTAATTCATTAGCGACGTGAATAGTGAATTCGCTAGGCGTAATCATTTAATTACGACGGCGACGGAAAATTCGTTAATTTGGAATTAGCGAACCCGAACCCGAGAGTGATTGCGAGCGCATTCGCATTTCGAATTCGAGCAGCGGCACGCAAGTCACACAACGTCAAATCGTTAGTCGCATCAATCGTCAAATCAATTGTCACTTTGAGTGATGTGACTTGACAACATGTCACTTTATTAAAGTGATGTGATGTGACTAAAGCAAAAGTTGAAATGATGAAAGCCTTTTGCTTTCTTGACTTTTGTACTTGGTAAATGAAAAGTTTTTGGTATTTGATTTTATTTTGGAAATAAAATATAAATATAAGAAAAACCATTTTGCCTTCTCTCTCTCATCATTCACGGTTTACACGTGAAAATGCTCTCCCTCCCTTTTCTCTTTCTCTCCTTCACGGTTTTGGCAACAGTCTTCTTCTTCTTCTTGTTCTGTTTTCTGCCGAGTAAATAGAGAAGAAAGGTGACGTTTTTGTGCAAAACTGAGTGCTAGCACACACCTTGAGTGATACATAGGTGATAGGGAAGTGTCTTCATGAGCTTGGAAAGCTTGAAGCTTGGAGCTTCAATGGAGTTCATGCATGGCCGATTCTTGGAGGAGGAAGCAGCCCCCACGCCGAGCAGTCTACCTTCTTCGCAGCTCTGGCGAGCAGTAACATGCAGTGCGTTTTGGTTGTGTTCTTCCTAGCATCAACCCATCAATGTGAGTATATTCCGCACCTCCTTTGATGTGTTCATATGCGGTTTTTGTGCATGATTTGTTGATCTTGGGACTTTGATTGAACTCCAACAGAAAGTAATATAAACACCTCATTTGCTCATGTTAACGTAGGTTGGAGCCACTCTCCCCTGAACCATATAAATCTATGTGATTTTCTTATTTGCTTGTCAAGTTTGTTTTGGGTTCCCTACTAACCAAACAAATCACTACTTAGAGAAAGTAGCGCCACTTGTGGAGAATAGTATAAAAAGCAATAAACATACTAAGACGATAGTAGGAAACAATAATTATAAAGCTTTAGAATCTTCAATGATGGAGTGGATGGAAACGATGGAAGAAAGCCTTCATTTGGAAATGGAGAATGCATGAAAAGGAATGGAGGTGACACAAACCTTTATAAAGGCCATGATAGAAAAGATCGAGAAGTTGGAAAATGAGACTGGGGAGTAAGATCATGGGGCCTCAATAAGAGAGAAAAGAATGTTAATGGAAAGAGGATATTGGTATGGGAGGAAATCTAGAAACGGGAGAAATGAATGCTCGCAAGGTAAGGTCAGTGGTCGTGACTAACACCGCACTTGTATGGAAAAAATGGTAGGAGGAATACGTTAGGA
>SKCR01025991.1:0-19386 GCA_019454045.1 Zanthoxylum bungeanum | reverse complement strand
GCGAATTAATTTAGAATTAATTCGTTAGCGACGTGAATAGTGATTTCGCTGGGCGTAATCATTTAATTACGACGCAACGGAAAATTCATTAATTTAGAATTAGCGAACCGAGCCCGAGATTATTTGCGAGCGCATTCGCATTTCGAATTCGAGTGCGGCACGTCAAATCAAGCGTCAAATCACTAGTCGCATCTAGCGTCACATCAAGCGTCAAATCATGTCACTTTGAGTGATGTGACAATTGATTGGATTGATTGATTGATGTGATTGATTGAGATGATAGATGTGACTTGATGTTGGTAGTTGAAAGCATTTATGCTTGACTTTTGGAAAGAGAAAAGATATAATTAATTTTGGAAAATTAATGTTTGTGTATTAGATACACATTTCTCCACCAAAAGACAACACTATCTCTTTCTTCTTCACTCCCTCTCTCACGCCATTTTTCTTCTTCTTGAGGCAGTGAACTGCCGATTTTTGCAAAGGAAAAAGGAAAGCAAGAGTTGGATTTTTGTGGCAAAAATCGCAAGTGCTAGCACACTACGAGATATGCGAAGGTGATAGAGAAGTCCACCCATGAGCCGGGATCCATTCGACGATGCTTGGAGCTCGAAGATGATCCTCAAATGGCGCCAAACCAGTAAGCTTGGGCAGTGAACTGCCGAATGCAGTGCAGTGGGAAAAATGAAGTTTTGTTCGTCAAAGCGTCGCTCAACCGATCGATGTGAGTATTCCGCGACTTCTCGAATGTATTCACACATGTTCATGCTTGATTTGTGATCCTTGGGACTCCTAGAATCACCAACAATTATTGAGTATGAGGAGTGAGGATTAAGAAGATATCCACAAAAGAGAACTTAACATATTCTTTTATTAAAGCACTGATGCATCAGAATCATGACAAACACATATATAAATATGTTGTAAAGACTAATATGAATTGGCTTTAGTGCAAATATGAGATTGTTTATAATTTGTCATAGATTCAATGTGAAATATGACTGTAATATAACTTTAATTATTAATAAAATATCATTCTTTGTCATATAAGCATTTTAGTCCATATATCAACGTAGATATTTTATATGATAAAGGTATTAAACTTATTTACATAGGAAACAAACAGATTTTTGGTTTATGAGATCACTCGTAAATATTTTTAGTCGTATGATTATGAATAATAAGGGTATTGATAATCATGATATACTATCATTATTACCACCTAATTGTGAGGCAGCTGATCTCATAGGCTACTAGCATATGTTTATTTGCTTCATATAACACATGGGTTCTTATGGAAATTAAAAGTATACAAAAATGAACCGCAAGAGTTTATATTGTTGGGGCAGATGTGGAACCTCTAGGGTCTGATCAGTGCCCCACGCAGCGAAAGTGGGTCTAACCCATGGATATCTAGTATTGGTGTATTTTAAAATATTTTATGTAAAACTACATTCCATTTTGAGACGCTCCAAAGTGCGAGAGCAACTGTAAGAGCTGAACTTCAGGAGTCACAACACATAAGGGTGAGCGTCGCGACGCTGAGGGGTCAGAGTCGCGGCGCTGCCATAGGCAGTGAGCAATTTCAACTTCAAACCAATATTTTACACTTCCAATTTTCTCCAAATACTTCAAATACACCTAAAATTCAATTTTAGCACCATAACCACCATCAACACATGTTATACAACCAACATACATGTATTCTAAAAACATATATGCATTTGTTTGAATCAAAACACAAACCAATTTAGAATCCCACTATGAAATGTCTCATGAACAAGTCTAGTTCACTCAAAGGTTCTCACGTGATTCTAGAATAGTAACCATAGCTCAAATCTTTAATCTAGAGTTCCAAACACTTATTAATTGTTCCATGTCTAACATGGACATATTTGACCTAAATACAAGCATATTGTGTTTATTCTTCCAAAGCTTCCTAACACAATTCATTAACCTTATTCTACTTTAAGCTATGTAATCATACATCCAATACATAATATATCATTATATGTCTCACTAATGAAAACTCACTAATGAAGAACATAGCTTAAGAGAAGATCAAACATTACCTAGTAAGCTTGATACAAAGATCCAATTTCCTTGTCCTTTTGTTGAAATGGTTGGAGAACTTCCAAGGTTTGCAAGCTTGACTCCAAGATCCAATTTTGATTCCAATGCTAGTAAGCTTCACTCTAAGATCCAATCTTGATTTCTCCTAGATGAAATGATGTAGAGAACTTCCAAAGCTTCTCTAAACACTTCTCTAACTTAGACTAATTTCTCCAAGAATTACTTGTATTTTGCTTTCGCCAGTATAATTAAAACATTTGCATAAGTTTGCTATTTATAGCAAAACTTATGTAATTTTTAATTAATAAAAGTTCTAATCAAATTTTATGTGGGCTTAATCTAATTGGTCCAAATATGTATGATTAGGTGTGACTAATCATATTTGTCTACCACTTTGATTTAATCCAATTCAATCAAGCCAAAACACTTGTAATTACATATTTGGAATTACAAAAATATCCTCAAATGGTAAAGATATTTATGAATTTACAATTAAGCCCTTGTGTAATTATTGAATTAATCCAATTGATTCAATTAGGTCAAAGTAAATAATCAATGTTATCCAATAACACTTGATTATCTTAATTGATAATTATAATATTGAATATTTATGAATTTACAATTAAGTCGTTGTGTAATTATTGAATTAATCTAATTAAACAAAGTAAATAATCAATCTTATCCAATAACACTTGATTATCTTAGTTGATAATAATAATATCGAATATGATCTTTTATCAAAATTAATCGGCTACTCAAGTGTTCAATGAGTACATTTCATATTGGGACTCTTTAAGTTCAGACACATTCTTCATATAAGCCTAGCTAATATGTACCTAATTCAGCCACCTCCGAATTCATGAAGAACACGAACAAACTTTTTGAACTATACAAGTCGAGGTCATCAAATATGTTTATCAATCCCTCTGTCGTAGACTATCCGAGTTGTTCTTAAGAAACAAATAATACATCATCAAGTTTCTGAGGTGCACATCTCATGTCGACATATCCACGATTCTTTACAACTAATCAGAAACCATTTCTGAAATATGCGATCAACCCTAGGTGATCGACTTTGGCAAAAGTTTTAAGAATCGTGACTTAAGAAACATAGAATGCATCATCAAGTTTCTGAGGTGCACATCTCATGTCGACATGTCCACGATTCTTTACAACTAATCAGAAACCATTTCTGATATATGTGATCAACCCTAAGTGATCGACTTTGGCCAAAATTTTAAGAATCGTGACTTACTTAAATGGATACCTAAATCCCTTATGGTACACATACAGATTGATGAATCCTATCTTGATACGCACTTGATTAACGAACATCTAGAGGCGAGACCATGAAAGGTTTCTGACATACATGGCATCAAAGTGTGGAGGATCTCACACAAAATCAATGCTATTGTAGACACTGGTTTTCGCCCGAGGTCTACAATCGAGATTTCGTGAGGATGAGGCACTAGCAATCCTGCAAAACAAAGATGTAGAGTGAGCGGGAGTACTGCCCACCGGTGTGGTGGGTGCCGGGGGCACTCCGACGCCCAAGTCAGTAAATGAACAAAAGTAGTTGTAGATGGAAGGTCAAGGTTAGATGCTACCTTGAACTCCGTTGAATGCCGTGAGGGCGGTAAGTGGCTGGAGTGGCGAGCTTGAGGATGTCCCAAAGCTATGGGTAGGAGAGCCAGACGTTCCCCCTCTCCTATTGGAAACTCATTTCCTATATATACATGCTTAAGTAACGTGTGCCTTTATTGCCATTTGATTGCTTGTCCGTTGGGTCGTGATAACGGTCGACTTCATGAGGGGGTTTTATTTGTATTTACCCGTTGTTGGCTGGCAACTGTTGAATTTATGAATGGTGTTTATGAACTTAGACGTTACGTGGGCCGGCCTCTGGATGGTCCTTCGGTTACGGGTGTTGGTGTTCATCGGGCCTGGGTCGACATTATGTCTTTGGGGTTTGATTAGGAGGCTTCAGTGGTGCGTCCAGTATTGGGTCTGAAGTAAAATGATGAAACTACCCCTGAACCAAATTTGGCCCAAACAGCTATCATATAGTCAAAGGATTACATATGCTACTTGACTCGAGGAGATTCCTACTGATGGTTGTATGTACTTCCAACTATTAGGAATCATATGTGAGTCATTCAGTATTCGGTCCAACTAATACCCACACGTATATACGAGCTTTCAAAGTTCATGGTACATTGCGTTAACCATTGGAACTCCAATTCTAATATACGGTATGTGCTAGTCTTTTAGGTTATAAAAATTTGACCGTATTTCAAAACCAACAACTAGGAGTATTTACTTTAAGAATAGTTTATAATAGTAATACTTATCCCAATGTTGGACAACCCAGTATCCAGTATTACTACAATACTATTCTAAGGTCGATGTTATTCTTAGTATATTTACACATTAATTTAATAGGCATAATGAAAATACCATTAATAAGGTATGAAATGACAATGTAGTTATTTTATTAATAAATAATAAAATATACAATATATTATTCGGATTGGCGCTCCGAGCACCAACTCCAACAAACTCTCACTTGCTTAGTGCCAATCCATATGGTATCGTAGTCCCATCTCCTCCATATATTTATCGAATAACTTAGAAGGTAAGGCCTTAGTAAGCGGGTCTGCTATGTTTTCTAGTCTTTGAACCTTCAAGACCACTATGTCTTTTCATTCAATAATGTCTCTAATTACGTAGTATTTTCTATCCACGTGCTTAGACTTGGAATGTGCCCTCGACTCCTTAGTCTACGCAATGGCTCTATTAGTATCACAGTACAATGGGATCGAATCCATGATACTAGGCACAACGCCAAGTTCTGTGATAAAATTTCTATTCCAAACAGCTTTTTTAGCAGCTTCTGAAGCCACTATAAATTCCGCCTCAGTGGTGGAATCTGCTGTTGAGCCTGGCTTTGAACATCGCCAACTGATTACACCGCCATTAAGGGTAAATATGTATCCGGTTGTAGACTTTCTATCATCTGGATCTCCCTGGAATTCGGAGTTTGTATAACCCTTAACTTGTAGGTCATTTTCTCCATATATGAGAAAATTAACCTTGGTACCCTTAAAATATTTCAGGATATGTTTCACGGTTGTATAATGATCATTACCCGGATCAGATTGATATCGGCTAGTCACACTAACGCTGAAACTGATGTCAAGTCTCGTACGTAACATATCATACATAATGCTTCCAATACAAGAAGCATATGACAAGTTAGACATCCTAACTCTCTCTTCCTCAATCTGAGGTGCCATTTTCTTCGAAAGATGTATGCCGTATCAGAAAGGTACATTTTCTGCCTTGTAGTTGGTAAAACTGTACCTTTCTAACATCTTATCTATCTACGTCGATTGCGACAACCCTATAAGCTTCCTAACTCTATCCCGATAGATCCTTATACCCAGTATATATGAAGCTTCACCCATATCTTTCATGGAGAAGTTCTTGCAGAGGTAGGCTTTCACACTTTGCATCAGTCATATATCATGTCCTATGATAATGATGTCATCTACATAAAAACAACTAGGAAAACTATCATGCTCCCACTCACTTTCTTATAAACATGTGGTTCTTCCTCGTTCTTGATGAATCCAGATAATCTAATTATCTCATCAAAACGACGATTTCAGCTTTGGGATGCGTGTTTAGTCCATAAATAGACTTTTGGAGTTTACAAACTAAGTTTGAAGTCTCACTTGATACGAAACCCTCTAGTTGTTCCATATAAATATCCTCCTCAAGGAATTCATTGAGGAAAGTGATTTTCACATTCATCTTCCATATCTCATAATCGTGATATACAGCAATGGCTAAAAGAATCCTAATGGATTTTAGCATGGGTACTAGTGAAAATGTTTCCTCATAGTCAATCCCAGGACATAAAGTGTAACATTTCGCTACTAGTCGGGCCTTAAGGGTTTCCACCTTTCCATTTGGCCCTCGTTTTTTTTTTTTTGTAAACCCATTTACAACCAATAAGTTTAACTCATTTAGGAAGTTCAACTAAGTCCCAAACTTGATTGTCATGCATAAAATCCATCTTGGATTTCATGACTTCCTACAATTTTCTCGTATAGATATCCAATATCGCTTCTTTATACATAGTCGGATCTGTTTCCTCAAATAGGAGAACATCAAGGCTCACATTATATGTTAAAAATAATCTTTCATGAGGTTGTGATATTCTATTTGACTTTCGTAGAACCTGTGTTGTAGATCTTTCACCTAGTTGGATCTCTGGTTCCATCTCAGATTCCTTACTGTTGGGATCAAACTCATCAAGTTGAATCTTTTTACAATTCTCACTCTCTCAAAAATTCATTTTCAAGAAAAGTGGCAAAACGAACAATAAATACATTTCGTTGCTCAGAATCATAAAATTGATATCCCATGGAATTATCAGGATATCCAACGAATCTACATTTATACCCACTGGATGCTAGTTTATCCCGATGTACAACTCTAACGTATGCAGGAGAATCCCAAATCTTTAAGTATCTGAGACTTGGATTTCTACTGAACCATATCTGATAGGGCATCGTAGAAACAGCTTTCGATGGAACCCTATTATGTATGTGGGCAGCAGTAAGTAAAGCGTAACCCCAAAGGTAATAAGGAAGATCTGTATAGCTCATCATGGATCGCACCATATCTAATAAAGTACGATTTCTATGCTCATACACACCATTATGTGAAGGTGTTCCTGGTGGGCTATATTGGGCAAGAATTCCATTCTCCCTTAAATAACTTCTGAATTCTTCACTCATGTATTCACCGCCTCGATCTAATCGAAAACATTTGATGAATTTACTGGTTTATTTTTCTACTTCGTTTAGGAATTTTTTGAACTTGTTAAATATTTTCGATTTGTCTCATCAAATAGACATATCCATATCCAGACTTATCATCCGTGAAAGTCACGAAGTATTTTAAACCATCATTAGCGGTATGATTTAATGAACCACACACATCGCTGTGTATTAGCTTCAATAAATCTCCAGCACGATGTCCAACACAAAGAAATTGGGCCTTTGTCATCTTCCATTGGATACACGACTCATAAATCGGATAAGGATTTAAGGTAAGATTTTCAATCAAACCATCATTTACCAATTTTGATAGATGTTAACACCTATGTGGTCTAATTTCATATGTCATAATTCAGTATTATTTAATTCAGATTTCATACTTGTATTTTCCTCTACATTAAAGACATCTATATATGTTTCCAAAACATAATGACCATTAGATAAAGAACATTCACATATCAAATAGTTGTCTTTATCATATAAATATAAAGCTCTATCTTTAATATTTATTTTATATCTTTTTTTTTTATCTAATATCGACAGTGATATTATTTGTCTGATAAGTGAGGGCAAATAATAATAGATGTAAATCTAATTTACATCTATTATGGATATCTAGAACAACTATTCTTATGGCCTTGACATCCAATGTCTCGCCATTGTCAACTCAAAGCTGGATCTCCCCTTTGTTTAACCTTCTTTTAACCCTCATGACCTACATGGAGTTGTAAATATGAGTAGGATTGCCGGTGTCCAACACCCATCCACTATTTACATGTAAGGCTAATGAGATGTCAATAATAGGAAAAATACAAAGCGTACCTGAGGGTCCTGCCTTTCATTTCAGCCCTAGACGATCCTTCTTCCACTGTCCAGACTTCTTGCAGTGTAGACATTGATCACGAGCTACTTGCAGTTTTTGCACCTTTGAGATTCTTGGAGTTTTTCTTTGAAATCTTTTTCTTCCCCATTTTAATTTTCTTTGACTTTCCATAAGTCTTTGAAAAGCCAGCTCCACCATGGAGGTACAAAGTGGGGTTGCATTTCCTCAAATCATGTGTCCGCCGCGCGTAACATGTTATGAAATTCTTCATAGCTGACTTGCATCGAGTGCATATAGAAGTTTAACACAAAGTCAGCATAATTTCCAAGCAAATAAGACAGAATCAAATTACGGCCTAATCGTTCATCAATCATAATGCCATGTTGTTCCAAATATCGGATCTGGTCGATCATGTTCAAAACATGAATGCTGAAAGCTCCTCCATCCTTGAGTGTAGCATGGAAAAATTCCTTAGACCTCCAATATATCTATATCTCTTGATTTGCCTCAGACAACTCCTTGAGTGTTCGCATAATGCTCCAAGCATCTGGTACCTCTATGTATTGTCTTGGAAAATCTAGAACCATCGATTCTAAAATGTAGGATTTTACCCTAAGGTTATCATCCTTCCATTTTTCAAAAGTTTCTCGCTCTTCAAGAGTGGAGTCAGGATCGATTTCAATAGGCAATAGATTGATAGTTACATATGTCAACTTTTCAAACTCCAAGACAAAGCAGATGATCATGTCCCATTCGAAATAGTTCTCGGCTCCTTTTAGTTTATTAGAATCCAAATGTCACATTAATGGATTTGCGGTAGCCATCTACAAGATAATATTTTAAACGGTAGCATAATATTTTTCATTTCATAAAAATAATACTAATTGATTATGAAATTTTAAATCTATTAGTGCCATCCCACTACTTTACGTAATTCTGTAATCTCCCTTAACGGGAAAATAGAAATTTAACTATCAAAATTTCATAGCAGGAAATGGATCCTATGACAATTACTTCAGCCTCACACTAATGACGATCTTGGCCTTTATAAACTCATTAGGTAGACCTCCAAGGTCAATCACATTCATGTGACTCTTAGTTTAGTCCTCAACCGTTTCATATCCTCACACTAATGACGATCTTGGATTAAGACGTGTTCTAGGTGTATACTTGTCAATATGCACTAATGAGCTTTGTATGTACACCCTCAAAATAATGACAGTATTGGTTGACTGCGTTAATTCAGCACGCTACATCTAATATTTAACCGGAGCGACCTAAGTTCCGAGCACTTATACCCTCACACTAATGACGATCTTAGGCATAAGTAGTAAGAACTCATTCATCTCCGTATTGACAAGATAGACCATCCAATAATGCTCCAACACTACTAATATTATTACTTAAAATAAAGTAATCACGTAATCATGGGAGATTTATGACAATAAAGTCATAAACATAATTAGGTCAAAAATTTAATTTAAAACATGCAATACATATCCAATATGAGATATTCATAAGTAAATTAAAATACATAGGCATAGATTCAAATATATGTCAAACATGCAACATGTGTTTTGTGGTTAAGCCTTGCTCTAATACCATTCTATCGGGGCGGATGTGGACCCTAGGTTCGGATTGGTACCCCGCACTGTGAAAGTGGTTCTAACACGTGGATATCTAGAATGTGTGTATTTTAAAATATTTCACGTAAAACTACATCCCGTTTCGAGTCCGTATGATAAAATAGGGTCCAAAACAAAGTCTGAAAACCCCGAAATGGAGAAAATGAAGTTTCAGTGTTGTATCAGCTCTACGCGTCGCGACGCGAAAGCTTGGACATCAAGACGCTCCAAAGTACGAGATCAACTGCGAGAGCTAAACATCTGGGAGTCGCGACACGGAAGGGTGAGCGTTGCGACGCTAATGGGGTCAAAGTCGCGACGCTAAGAGGTCAGAGTCGCGACGCTGCCATAGACAGTGAGCAATTTCAACTTCAAACTAATAATATACACTTCCAATTTTCTCCTAATACTTCAAATACACCTAAAATCTAATTTTAGCATCATAACCACCATCAACACATGTTATACAACTAACATACATATATTCTAAAAACATATATGCATTTGTTTGAATCAAAATACAAACCAATTTAGAACCCCACTATGAGATGTCTCATAAACAAGTCTAGTTCACTCAAATGTGCTAAAGTGATTCTAGAATGGTAGTCATAGCTCTAAGCTTTAATCTAGAGTTCCAAACTCTTATTAATTATTCCATGTCTAACATGAATATATTTGACCTAATTACAAGCATATTGTGTTTATTCTTCCAAAGCATCCTAACATAATTCATTAGCCTTATTCAGCTTTAAGCTATGTAATCATGCATCCAATACATAATACATCATTATATGTCTCACTAATGAAAACTCACTACCTTAAGAGAAGATCAAACATTACCTAGTAAGCTTGATACAAAGATCCAATTTCCTTATCCTTTGTTGAAATGGTTGAAGAACTTCCAAGGTTTGCAAGTTTGACTCCAAGATCCAATTTTGATTCCAATGCCAGCAAGCTTCACTCCAAGATCCAATCATGATTTCTCCTAGATGAAATGTTGTAGAGAACTTCCAAAGCTTCTTTAAACACTTATCTAACTTAGACTAATTTATCCAAGAATTACTTGTATTTAGCTTTCGCAAGCTTAATTAAAACAATTGCATACGTTTTCTATTTATAGCAAAACTTAGGTAATTGTTAATTAATAAAAGTTCTAATCAACTTTTATGTGGGATTAATCTAATTTTTCCAAATATGTATAATTAGGTGTGACTAATCAAATTTGTCTACCACTTTGATTTAATCCAATTAAATCAAGACAAAGCTTAATTAATGGATTAGTTACATGTCTTCCACTTTGATTTAATCCAATTAAATCAAGCCAAAAACACCTATAATTACATATTTGGAATTACCAAAATATCCTCAAATGGTAGAGATATTTATGAATTTATAATTAAGCCATTGTGTAATTATTGAATTAATCCAATTAATTAAATTAGGTCAAAGTAAATAATCAATGTTATCCAATAACACTTGATTATCTTAGTTGATAATTATGATATTGAATATTTATGAATTTACAATTAAGCCATTGTGTAATTATTGAATTAATCCAATTAATTCAATTAGGTCAAAGTAAATAATCAATGTTAATTATAATATCGAATATTATCTTTTATCAAAATTAATCGGCTACCCAAATTCTCAAATAGTACACTTCATATTGAGACTCTCTAAGTTCAAACACGTTCGTCATATAAGCCTAGCTAATATGTACGTAATTCGATGACCTCCGAATTCGCGAAGAACATGAACGACCTTTCTGAATTATACAAGTCGAGGTCATCACATATGTTTATCAATCCCTCCATCGTAGGCTATCCGAGCTGTGCTTAGGAAACATAGAATACACCGTCAAGTTTCCGAGGCGCACATATCATGTCGACATGTCAACAAACTTTACAACTAATCAGAAGATATTTCTGATATATGCGATCAACCCTAGGTGATCGACTTTGGCCAAAGTTTTAAGAATCGTGACTTACTTACATGGATACCAAAACCCCTTATGGTACACATACAGGCCGACGGATCATATCTTCATACACACTTAATTAACAAGTTCATAAGTCCACACCCAACGAACATCCAGAGGCCAGACCATGAAAGGTTTCTGACATACATGGCATCAAAATATGGATGATCTCACACAAAATCAATATTATCCTATAGTCAAAGGATTACATATGCTACTCAACTCGAGGAGATTCCTATTGACGGTGGTGTGTACTTCCAACTATTAGGAATCATCTGTGAGTCATTCAGTATTCAGTCCAACCAATACCCACACGTCTATACGAGCTTCCAAAGCTCATAGTATGTCAGGTTAAACCATTGGAACTTCAATTTCAATATACGACATGTACTAGTCTTCTAGGTTATAGGAATTCGACCATATTCTAAAACCAACAACTAGGAACATTTACTTTAAGAATAGTTTATAATAGTAATACTTATCCCAATATTGGACCACCTAATGTCCAATATTATTACAAGACTATTCTAAGGTCAATGTCATTATTAGTATATTTATACATCAATCTAATATGCATAATGACTATACTATTAATAAGGTATGAAATGAAAATGTAGTTATTTTTTAATAAATAATAAAATGTACAATACGTTATTCAGATTTACGCTCCAAGCACGAACTGCAACATATATACCGAGACGTGTTTATCCCACATTTCTGTAGAAGACTCTAGAAAATAATTGTATAAACTAATCTTACGACTGGAGATCTTCATTAACCTTATATGTGAGTCATGCAACTTTGATGACTACCTGAGTCATCCTATTTAGGATTACCGAAATGAGAGAGATTGGGCTACATGAGGAACATATGATGGTTGTGAAAGATACAATATAGGATTTTCAAACTTAAGATAAATACATATTTAGAGAAGTTAGTATCCTATGTGTAGTTGACATATGAGATAATGAAAGACCATGACCATGGCAAAAGAATTCCAATTTTGGGCATTCTCACATTGCAATATCATTGGGATTATAATCAACACTAAATTTTTGACTAGTAAAACACATACATTTCATACTTCAGGTAATTTATGGGATACATGTTGGGCGAAATATCATACCATACAGACATCTTTTATGGACAAGTTCTAGGAATCATATTGGTTTAAAATATGAATCATGCATTCATTCTCATTTTACGGTCATGACATACTGGTAGATGTCATTTCTGATTAATGGAGTATTGCAACTACATGATGATATACACTAGAGGATAAATTATGTGAATTTAATCTATTACAACCGATTATATGTCTAACTTGGGAAATAACTTAATATGTCGTACACTTAAATTATGCAAGTTTGTGATGATGTTGGGGTAGAATGATGTAAAACAAATACAATTATTTGGGAATCATATTGGTTTAGATTGGCTTAATTCTAGAAAAATATTAAGGCCAAAATATATTTTTCAATGAAAATAATTAGCTGGTTTTCTTCAACCGGTGAACCGTTTTAAGCTTTTGAATAACAAACTAGTTTAGCTTTAGCGTAAATTATTTTGAGAAAACTGGGCTAGTTACAGGTTTTTACGAGAACGATAAGTCGGTTTGCATTAGAGTTACGATTCTGTGTTATTTTAAAAGGGAAATTTAGATTTCACTTGATCTAGGGTTTCCAATTATAGAAGGAACATTATAGGTATCAATTTGGGATATCATAATGATTAAACAAGTAAAAATACTTATTAAGGGTGTTTTTCTTCTTTAACAAGGCTAATCTAGAATCTATAGAAATAAACCATCTTTAGCATCATTAAGATTTTTTTGTTCCTAAAAATATTTTATTCTCTAAAGGTCGTAGAGAATTAAGAACTCGAATTTATTTCAATTCGAATAATCAAAACGATATGTAGAGAAATCCAGTGTTTTATACTAATATAAACAAAAGTTCAAAAATTCACATTATATTGTGAGAGAGTTGAGAATTCGTGCCTAGGGTTTTAGTGAAAAGGTTGTTCAATTCATTTGAGTGAAACCTGAACACCATAACCTTAAAACACTCCAATAACCCATAACATTCTTCTTAGACTATCATCTAGAGAATAAAAGCTATTCACAATATAGAAATATACAAGTCAGAGGCTTGATACTTTTTTGGATCGCCACTTGGGTGACTCTAATATTGAAAACAAACAACTCAAGGAGGTACTTGGAGAAACTTACAGAACCATCTTTTTTTTGTCAATAGAAAATCATTCCATTGCATTTATTCCATTAGAGTTGATCATTATTCTGCTAAATAACGTCAAGTGCTAGTGGGGAGATGTTGGTCTTGAGGTAGGCGGGTTGTTGTGAATCTCTGATCACTATATAGTATTTTTTAGGAAAAACTGAATCTATTACTACAAGAATAGATACTTTACAAGTATTACAACTCTTTACAAAATCTCACTTCTATACTCTCAAAGCTTTCTCTCTTGAAGCTTTACAATTTGGGATGCTTTGAGCTCTCAATAAGCTCTTAATTTATAGCCAAACACAAGGCTCAAATGTCAACAAAGCAATAGTGCTCCACCTAAAGTATTCTTGGAAGTTTGCTTCATTGTCAAAAGTTACACCACCATTTTCAATCCAACCTAAAGTTGCCTTGGATGCTAGAAATGGTGGTGCATGCATTACAAGCATGTAGCTGGATCCTTATAATTCTCCCCTCCAGCTGCATTCAAAACGATCTTCATCTGATAACTATCCCGGCTATGTCTCTGCACAACTCTAGCTTGTCTCGAGTAACCACCTTTGTTAACATGTCGGTTGGATTATCATATGTATGGATCTTCACTAGTCTCAAAGGTTGTTGATCCATCACCTCGTGTATCCAACGATAGCGATTATCAATGTGCTTCATCCGCGAATGATACATTGAGTTTTTGCTCAAATCCATAGCACTCTGACTGTCACAGTGTATCTTGTATCCTGTCTACTTGATCCATAATTCTTGAAGAAAACACTTTAGCCACAACATTTCTTTTCCTTACTCAGCTATAGCGATGTACTCAGCTTCTGTTGTGGATAATATAATACACCTCTGCAATCTTGACTGCCATGACACAGCTCCCCATGCAAAAGTATAGATGAAACCTGATGTAGATTTCCTACCATCAAGATCCCCTGCCATATCTAAATCTGTATAGCCTTCCAAGATTGGATCAGCTCCCTCATAGCACAGACGAAACTTCGATGTACCATTGAGGTACCTGAGAATCCATTTGACTGCCTCCTAGTATTGGTTTCCAGGGTTAGAGAGAAAACGGCTCACTACACCCACTACGTGTGCAATATCTGGCTTGGTACATACAATTGCATACATTAGGCTTCCAACAGATGAAGAATATGGTATTGATGAAATCTCCTCTATCTCTTTCTTGGATGAGGGGCATGAACTCTTGCTCAGTTTGAAATGGTGCGCTGGCGGAACGACGACTGATTTGGTTTTCTGTATATCAAACCTCCTGATTAGACGTTCAATATAATGTTAGGATTGTTACTCGGAGTTCCAATCCGGATCGTATTTATGTCTGATTCATGAATACGAACAATTCATTTTTCCATAATATTACTTATTTAATGGTAGTACCTCTTGTCTTTTATATACATATTCGATCTAATTACGATTAGATATCTAATTATTATTAGATTGAAACTAAATATGATTTAGTGATACGTGTATATTAGACAAAGACCCTAGGATTTACAACGTAGTGCGCAGTTACAGCGTAGTTTGTAATTGACATTGGGAAGCGTCACTAAAGTTGTATATCCTTAAATAAAGTTACTGGTCAAGATTTACTAACACAAGTCGGTTAATAAAATCCACCGAGACCAGTAGATGTCGTATATCATGACTTGGTCTGATGGTTTATCCCAATGAACCATGAGTCTCGGGAGACTCATGTAGACATGTAGGTGTTTATTTGATAAACATTGAACGACTCACTAATTTTCCTAATATATGGTGCACCAACGTCAATATGAATCTTCTCGAGTTGAGCAAGCATAGTGGTAATTCGACTTGAGATACCACAGTGGATATATGAGTTACCCTCCACACTTTGATGGCAGTCACGTCACCGATCTATTTAGATCAGACATCCGCCTGTTCGTTGGGTCTGGACTGATACTCATGATATCCGGTGCATAACAAGATAGAATCTGACAGTCATTTGTACAATGCATAGGTATCCTAAACGTGTTTGCGATCTAGTAAATCCATGACCATGGTATAACTTCGGAAGCAAGTTTTGAGTGTTATTTAGAGATCATAAATTTGAAAGTCGACTATATTATACCATAAGGATTTGACGTTCTTATCTATATCCTAGGTATAATATGAATAGCCTGTGATGGAGGGATTATATGTATGCAATGACCTAGTACTGTTGGGGCTGACCTGGGTAGCCCCCATGTGCATTGGGTGGTCGATTCGGTTAAAAACGCGTTTCATGCCATTTTGCGGAAAAAAAAAATTCGTAAAAATTTCACGATGTTTCTTAACTATTTATGTCATTATTTGATATCGAATAAATATGTTTAGATGAAATATGAATGAATTATTCATACTGGATATTGAATAATTCATTCGGTAATTTAAAATCGTTTTAAAATTACGATTTCACCAGAACCGCGAGCTTCCGCTGCGCCCGCGCCAAAACTCCAACAAAAATGGTATCAGAGCAGGTCTGATCCTTCATCCATTACTTTAGTCATGCTTGATATATGATATATAATCCAGTTTTGATGTTTGCACATGCATGTAATTTAGATGTTTCTTGACTTTTTCGGTTCTACGCTAACGGGAAACGTAACGGAAATTTAATGGTTAAATTAAGTTATGTTTTCTAAGGTAGAATTGAACTTTTTAGAAGTTGATCTAGATTATATTCTGCATTTGATGTAGAGCAAAGCTTTCTTGTGGAATATCCCCGCTTAAATAAGGCAGTAAAGTGACATGTATTGAATGCATGTTTCTTGGTCCGTCTTGTCAATACGGTTTATGGGTATCTTTCTATGGCTGCATCCGAGAAATTACCAAAGCAGTGAGGGAGTAGTTGATAGAATTTTATCCATGTCGGATGTATATTTGATACTAGACAAATTCATGTGAAAGTGGAAATCCTGAACGTGCCAAAGCTGTCAGGACTACATCGGTAGCTTGTGTTTGTCATTGGTAAGTGAAGCCTTGATATGCCTCCTTGTGAACGTGCCAAAGCTATCATAATGAGAAACAATCAAGACCAAAATCAGGAGTCACAGTGAGTGTGATTGACAATGAGTTGTCTACCTAATGAATATACGTAGGCGAGATCGTGCCAAAGCTGTGAGTCGAAATATATTTATAGGGTCCACCTCTTACTATGGAATTCGATTTAATTATTGAAATCTCATTTTCTGTTGGGGATTATGGTATTACGTAAAGTAGTGGGAGACAATGCTGGTTAAAAATCCATAACTAAAGCAGTGTGTAATATTATGAAAATTACTGCTTTTGTTTTCCTTTATTCTATAATGTTAATACAATTATACTTCTAATCCACTGCATGCATATTATTTGAATATGTTTTCTGACTTCACTTTTGGTTGTGTATTTCTAGAATAGGTTCTAGAATGTAAGTTGACTTGGATATTGTTAGATTAGTTAAAACCATCGGGAACTGTTGTTCCGATTTTGTTGAAAATCAAGATGGTTAGTGACTTACTTACTGTAGATACTGCATTTTTGCATAAAGCCCAATGATGAGCCTCGTATGGAGGCACTACCCGATAAGTCGCGGAAGTCACGGGAAACGCATGCCGGAAGGAAAATTTCAAAAATTAATAGATCGTCAAATTTAAACTCACTAGTTAGCCGCAGGTTCGCTTATTCGATCTCTGTTTTAAAACATTAATCTTGGCCCAAAACCCCCGCACCCATCCAAAGCCCATACATACCCATCCAAAGCCCACATGCATAACCATAACCCTAATACGCCATTATATAAAGACCATTAAGAGAAACCATAAGGATTTGATGTTCTTATCTATATCTCAGGCATAATATGGATAGCATGTGACGAAGGGATTATACGTATGCAATGATCTTGACTTACATAGTTTAGCGAGATTATCTGTGGTCGTCATAATTCATGAGTGGGTGAATTATGGACACGAAATTAGATTTCGTGACGGATAAACCTAAACTTAGAGAGTCTCATAATATAAAGTGTACTCGTTGAGCACTTGGGCAACGCGTTATGAATAATACAGATTATTCATAATACTTCACCGAATTAAATGAGTTAATTTGAATCGTTTACACGGTTAAACGAAAACACATGCTTTCGGGAATTTTTGGTCAATAGTAATTATTGTGTATTTATTTTTGATACATAATTTGATTAGATACACATTAATTAATTGTCATATGAGACTTTGACACATGCCATTAATATATGTATTTGTTGTTTAATGTAAATAAAAATACATATATAATAATAATTTTATTAATTAATTATTAAGATATTTAAATGTTAAATATTTGAATAATTAAATAATATCCATATTACATAAATATTATGCAATATGTTTCATTATTATTGATACATGTGGCATGTTTTAATTAACCTTTAGGTGTGTAAATTTTATTTACTAACATAAAGTTTGATTTTATTTAATTGGATAAAATTTGGAAAATGACCATAATCCCCCCCCAAAGTTGGCAATATGGATTTAAAAAAGTGGAAAATTTTTCTTTTCTTCTTGCTTGCTTGCCATGGCCGAAAATCACCCTCCAAATACACCTCCAAATTTACTTGATAGTTCAAGGAAGAAAGGTGAAGAAAATCAAGAACTAGCTTAAGGAAATTAAGATATTAAAGGTAATCTTCACTATCCCTAAGCTTAGAAATCATGTTTCTTATTTCTTGAACATCTAGTGAGATTCTAGGGTTTCTTCTTTCCTTAATAATTTGGGGCTTTTTGATTTGGAGGATGGATTGGAAGGTTTGGTGTATGTGTGAAGTAGTATTGAAAGATATTATTATAATATTTGTTCAGTTTGATCATTTGATGATATGTTTCCATTATAGTGTTATGACCACTCTTTTAATGCCTATAATTTTTCTTGGGTTCTTCAATTGTGGTGGCTTGGATTGGTGTTGTGATTAATTTGATTAATGTTGAAAAAGTTGGATTAAAGCATGAAAAATTGATTTTTTTTGTTACAAAATCAGATCTGGAAAAATTGGGTTTATTGTGATGAAAATAATGTCATATAAATATTTTGGATGTGTTTTGGGTGTTGTAACAATTTTAGGAAATTGTTTCGGAGTTGAAATATGCGAAAACGGTGAAAAACGGCGTTACCGGGTGACTTTTGAGCCAACCGGGTGACAGCTGCTCAAACAGTGAATTAGTCACTATTTGGGAAGCCCATGAACTGCCCGAGTACTGTTGGGGCTGACCTGGGCAGCCCTCATATGCATTGGGTGGTCGGTTCGGTCAAAAACGTGTTTTATGCCATTTTGCGAAAAAATATTTTTCGTAAAAGTTTCGCGATGTTTCTTAACTATTTATGTCGAAATTTGATATCGAATAAATATGTTTAGGTGAAATATGAATGAATTATTCATATTGGATATTGAATAATTCATTTAGTAATTTAAAAAGTTTTAAAATTACGATTTCACCCGAACCGCTAGCTTCCATTGCGCTGATAAGCGATTTCACCAACGTCAATAAGAATCTTCTCAAGTTGAGCAAGCATAGTGGTCCTTCGACTTGAGATAGCATAGTGGATATATGAGTTATCCTCCACACTTTGATGACAGTAACGTCACCGATCTATTTAGATCAGACATCTGCATGTTCGTTGGGTATGGACTGATGCTCATGATATCCAGTGCGTATCAAGATAGAATCCGCCAGTCCTGTGTACAGGGCATATGTATCCTACATGTGCTTGAGATCTAGTAAATCCATGGTGGTGGTATAACTTC
>SKCR01025990.1:0-19518 GCA_019454045.1 Zanthoxylum bungeanum | reverse complement strand
GGGGATTGATACTGTCTCATATCATTCTCAATCCAGGAACTAATCATATGGACCTCTCTTCATTTATACACTTATGGTGATCTAATCACAAATGATGAGAGTGCAATTTCCTTGTCACATAGTTAATTTGTACAACAACACCGTGATCTGTACAAATAGTGACGCTATGGGTCATTTTGTCCAACAGATGTCCCCCTACCGGATCTAGTAATTGGATTGGATCCAATCAATCTTAGAGATCTACCTAGTTAATTATCATACAATTTTTGGCCAAAGTCAAGATTGTGTGATATTAATGGGATCTAGCCCACTAGGAAACATGGTTTCCCGAGTACTCGACAGAGGGTTAGAGGCTCACCGAAAAATAGTGGGAGGCAAGATTGAATTGCAATACTCGTTTAATTACTTGCCATACGCGCTCAAACACAATATCATTCGTCATATAAATTAAATGTTAGTGGACTAATATTTAAATGTTGTTTTATAAATAGTTGGACTATATTCAAAACTACGATTCATTATATTGATTTTATAATTGGATTATAGTAATCAATATAAGTTATTTTAATCTATTAAATTATAGTTGATTAAATAGTTAGACTATTGTAATCATTATAATAGATAATACAGAAATCGTTGATTAAATAGTTGGACTATTAAAATCAAGATAAAATTGAAAGATTGACATTAAAACATAATCCTAGGTAAAATGTATTTAAATGGTTTTAATTTTCAAATTGGGAATAATTTCAGGATGGTCCTGGAAAATAATAAGTTACTTTATTTGATAAAATAACGTATTATGCCTAAGCTAGGAGTTAAGCAAATAGTAGAGCATAATCTTTGGAAGATTTATGTGATGATGACTTTAGTACTTAATCCATTATATTTACCATAGTAGACTCCTTAATTTCTGAATCAGAACTAATGATTAGATCCTTAAAATATGATACTGAAATTGAAGGATCTTCATAAATCTATACTTAGATTTTAGAAGTACTTGCAATAATAACTCTTGGAGAGTTAATGACTATTCTCAAGGAGATAAAGTTAAAGTTTGCAATTAGGCAAGTAGCGCAAGGCGCACCTTACTTCGATATTCTAGAAGGCCAAGGCTTGGCCAAAGGCTTCTGGAGTGTTGAAACTGGCAAAGGCAAAATCATTATAATCTTCTGGGAAGATAAAAGACATATCCCAAAATGTCTGCCTAAATTGTGGCAAACGGGATCGCGGAAGCGTGACTGCCGTTTGGACAAAGCAGACATGAATGAATTGAAGAACGGGCAAGGCTCTGACTTCAAATATGATTGTCATAAATATGTTCATGACTAGTATTAAAATTGGATTTTAGATACCTAGTGTGGTATATAAAATAAATATATGTATTGATGTTCAGAATCTGTTTTTGAACATGATACTGACTTCAATGAGATAAATCTGCGAATCGGAAACGGGACGAAAATTCCGTTGTTTAACCGTAGATACCTAAGTTTAGGAACTACCCTGGGTGTGTACCTAAATTTGGAACTGTTATAATGTAATTAGTTTGACTAGATACATTATCTTTATATCAGTGTTTAACTCGACTGCGGGTGATCCTTTGTGGTTTCTATTAAGGTCCCAAGATCAATTATAAGCATAAATCAAGTGCGAATACATATCGAAGAAGTTGCGGAATACTCACATCGATCGGTTGAGTGACGCGGAGGCAAAAAAAACGAAATCTTCCTCCTTGAACTGTCACGGCAGTGGGCTGTTTTTGCTCACTGGTTTGGCCTCCATTTTGGTCCTTCGTTAAGCTCTAAGCATCGTCAAATGGTTCCCGGCTCATGGGTGGACTTCCCTATCACCTTCGCATGTCTCGTAAGTGTGCTAGCACTTGAGATTTTGCCACAAAATCCACTCTAAGCTTCCCCACTGCTCACGTTTTTGATAGAAAAAACAATAAAACTTTTTGCCCTTTTGGGCGTGAAAGAGGAGAGAAGAGAGAATAGAATTGTGGGATGTGTTTCCCAATTTTGTGTATCTAATACATAAAAGTGAATTTAAAATTCATTTGGAATGAATTTGGCTTTTAAAACTCAAACCATTAAAGCCAACCAACCACACACATCACTCAATCCATCAAGTTCTCAAGTAACATCACTCAAAGTGACTTGTGATTTGACGCTTGATACGACTAGTGATTTGACGCTTGATTTGACGTGCTGCACTCTAATTCGAAATGCGAATGCGCTCGCAAATAATCTCGGGCTCGGGTTCGCTAATTCCAAATTAACGAATTTTCCATTGCGTCGTAATTAAATGATTACGCCTAGGGAAATCACTATTCATGTCGCTAACGAATTAATTCTAAATTAATTCGTTCGCCCGAATTAAAATCTAATTTAATTCCGCGTCGAAATCCAATTTCGTTTAATATATCAAATATATTAATTTCTCGATTAATTCCAAATTAATCGTTATCTCTCTTTAATGATATTTTATCCCAGATAAAATATCTCCGCAATTAATCCCAGATTAATTTTCTCTCTCTTCTAATTAATCCCAGATTAATTTAGAGTGCGAGTATACGTCATCGGTGAATCTTTGGGAAGCGACCCATGAGATCCACGGATATGTTGGCAGTAAATTCGGTCGTCGGACTATCCGAACACGTGAGTACCTAGTACTACGTTTTACCGATTTACAAGACAAGGTTGGCCTCTAGCAAAGCGCCATGCCTACCCAATCTCCGGAAATATCCTTACAGGAATAAATGATCTATATCAAGCGTAGTAGTATACATAATATTGCGTATTTCTATCCAGTATCGGATGATCACGTGCTAGGCCTGAGGCTGGAATGAATTGTGTCTGCCTCGTACGAAGCACATGTCGATGTCTAGTAACTAGTCTCTATAATCGGATAAACATGACCTTGTCATTTATCCCGATGATGCAGTACTTAAGAGTACAGTACCGTATCCTACGGACCATCATCTCCATATGACTGGAGTGACACTTCTGTCTTGACATCACACCCAACACACTACGATTCTCAATATACCAAGTATTGGCGTACACAGAACCTGTTAAAGCCCTGGACGACCTCAACCAAAGTATATTGATTGTCGCAAGTATTAGCGGTGCAAGTCTCAGGTTAGACCAAATACACTACCCTGATTTCGGATTCCATAGACACATAGTCATACTACCAATGGAATTCGAGGGGGGTCTTTCCAGAGCAAAGCTGTTTCCCGTACCATCGGTAAACACAACCTCCTATTACACTTGCATGAGTATCTATACACAAATATATGAGAACTATGTCGTTGTGTCCTCACAACGCGCACAAGTGTAATACTAGTCTTTTACGTATTTATCGATGTCCAATCTCGATAATACTCTGACTAGGGTATTAATGATTTATCCTTCATGGACTGATACTGTCTCATATCATTCTCCGTCCAGGAACAAATCATAGGGACCTCCTATCATTATATATCTATATGATCTAATCACAAATGATAAGAGTGCAATCTCCTTTGTCACATAGTTAATTGTACAACAACACCATGATCTGTACAAATAGTGACGCTATGGGTCATAATTGTCCAACAATCTCCACTTGGCCTATAGCCAGTCACTCGAGTGTCTGACACCTCGAACTATGTACGGTTGGCTCAAACTATGTAAGGTTTCTCAGTGGATTGCATGATTATCATCTGATGCGATTTATTCGATCATCACATCGCCACGATGTATGATCTGAAACGAATCAGATGAATATCGAAGTATGTATCTGGATCGTTGATGAGACCATTAATTCTTTAGCCTGTGATGACGCCTAGCTCAGCTGCTAACAGAACTATATCTAATCTAATTAGATTTATTATCGACCAAGAAGGCTTCTATTACGCCTCAGCTGCATCAATTAACCCGCATTTGTTGTTTATTCTGTAACAGTATCTTGCTTGGAAGATTTCCAGCTCACTGTTCCGTTATCCAAACTTTGTAGTACCGTTTGCGACTTATAGTCATTTTATCGGTTTAGGAAACTTGCTACAGTGATCCCAGTCACTTCAAGTTCTCATTCTCCATAGAATAAGACATCCCATTAGTTCTCTAAGATACTAACGGATGTTCTAACATCAATCCAGTGACTATCACTTGGATTGGCCTGATTTTGAATCCATATGCTCAAAGCGTATGAGACACCAGTTCATGTACATTTTTCAATGTACGAGTTCTCGGAGAGTTTTCTTGAAAGCCAAGCTTTCACCGATTGTTATTATGGGAATATCATTTCCAAGAAATGATGTATCATTATTTATATGACAGCCACTGTCAGTGCGCTCCCACTAACCTCCTTATATACACAAGAATCATTTCGTTTGAATTAAATCATAAATATTATGATTACATCAAAACGATAATTCCAAGAACCTATGCTTGCTTCAATCCAAACATGGATCGAATAACCCGCAAACCTTGTTTACTAGTTTGGTACGACACAAAACCGACATGATGTTATAAACATCCTCAAAAAGGTTTCCTTTTCAGGAAAGTGATTTTCCTGTTAAGCTGTCATATTTCATAAATGAAACATACAGCTTTAGCAAGCATTATCCAAATGGATTTACCGTGGCAACAAGTAAAAGGTTTCGTCGTAATCAACACAATGTTGATAACGATACCTTTCCGCTAAAAGCCTAGCTTTATAAGTTGGTATGTTGCCATCCATGTATGTCTTCCTTGAAGACTTATAAAGTACCAATAGGCACAATGCCTTGCGATACATCAACTAGTATCCAAACTGGTTGATATACATGGAATCCATTTCGGATTCATGATACTTTGCCATGATAGGGAGTCGATAACTTGTATCACTTCCTCATACGTAGTCAGTTGGTATACCTCAATAAGATAGAAATCTTTATGAGGTGAGATCAGAAAACCCATACCCCAGGTTGTTTTCTGACTCTCTACGACATACGTGGTTCTTGTGTATTCGAAGATAATGGTAATAGTTTCATCCTTGATGAACTATTTGTGTTCCATTAGGATTCGATGCCTGGAATAGTATTACTCTGATTTTCATCGAGTTTTACTATCCTCCCACTTACCACTGCATATCGGTATTCCTTTTAGGAAAACCACATGGTGAGCAACAATCTAATTGTTCTTGTGAGATGTATAAGTACAATACTTATTGTATCCCTAGGATAACCTACAATTGGCACTTATCCAATTGGGTTTTAGTTTGGTATCACCCAAACGTATCCTAGCATACCCAAATATTTAGGAATGAGAAACCCGGTTTCTTTCCCGTTCATATCTAATATGAAGTCTGTCAAACAGATTATTATGGAACCTTATTCTAAATAAGTTCTTGCACTGTTTATGCTTATCCGTTGAAGGAAATGGTAGCTCAGAGCGACTCATGATTAACCTTATCATGTCCAACAAAATTTGGTTACTCTGGTTCGGGCACACCGTCACTTTGACGTGTTCCGGGAGGAGTCCTCATTTGAAAGAATACTTTACTCTTTCAAGTATATTAGAAACTTATTGCTTAAGTATTTTCCATTACGGTCTAACCGTGACGGTCTAATACTTTTAGCCGATATTTTTGTCTATTTCGTGTCGAAACTCTAAAAGTTTTCGATTGTGTTCTTCAAAAGAAACACACAACCATTACGCGATGCCACATCCGTAAAGGTAACGAAATATTCATATCCACATCTAGCCTAGCTAGACATGGGCCCACTTGCTTCACTATGAACTAGGGCTAACAGATCGTTGGTATTTACACTTTTACCAGGTAAATAGTGTTTTAGGCACTTTGCCCAATAAACTAGATTCATAGAGTTTATTTGAATAGAATCAAATTAGTCCGAGTACCCACTCTTCAAAAGTGTGGATATACAGTCTTGTTTGATTGTGTCCCAGACAACAATGCCACAATTAAGTTTCATCTGATCAAATCAGTTTTGAGCTATTTGTTTGTCATGTTATATATTTGAGATTTTTTATATTCAAAATACAAATTCTGTTATTCACATCTAATGTGTTTATCTCAATATCATATTTATATAATAAAACACTTTAGTGTTCTAGAATATAAAGGTTCACCCACAGCGGGGTAAACACTGATATAGAGATAATGTTTCTAGTCAAACTAGTTACATTATAACAGCTTCCTAACCCACTAATAGCAGATTCTGAACATCGGTATATATTTTATGTACCAACACAAAGTATTTAAAATCCAATTTCAATACTAGTAGTGAACATAATTATGACAAACATATTTGAAGTCAGAGCCTTGCTCGTTTTCAATTCCTTCATGTCTGCTTTGTTCAAACGACAGTCATGCTTCCGCGATCCCGTTTGCCACATTTAGGCATTCATTTTGGGATATGTCTTTTATCTTCCCAGAAGACTATAATGATTTTGCCTTTGCCCTTTTCATATTCTAGAAGCCTTTGGTCAAGCCTTGGCCTTCTAGAAATCGAAATAAAGTGCGCCTTGTGCTACTTGCCTAATTGCAAAGTTTGACTTTATCTCCTTGAGAATAGTCATTAACTCTCCAAGAGTTATTTATTGCAATTTAGTACTTCTAAAATCTAAGTATAGATTCTTTGAAGATCCTTCAATTTCATTATCATACTTTAAGGATCTAATCCTTAATTCTGATTCAGAAATTAAGGAGTCTACTGCGGTAAGTATAATGGATTAAGCACTAAAGTTATCATCACATAATCTTCCAAAGATTATGCTCTATTGTTTGCTTAACTCCAGGCTTTAGGCATAATATGTTATTTTATCAAATAAAGTAACTTATTATTTTTCCAGGATCATCCTGAAAATTTATTCCCAATTTGAAAATTAAACCATTTAAATACATTTTCCCTAGGATTATGTTTTAAATGTCAATCTTTCAATTTTATCTTGATTTTAATAGTCCAACTATTTAATCAACGATTAAGGTACTATTTATTATAATGATTACAATATTCGAACTATTTAATCAACTATAATTTAATTAAAATCAATTATATTGATTACTATAATCCAATTATAAAATCAACTATAAATGAATAGTTTGAATATATAATCCAATTATTTATTAAAACAACAATTTAAATATTAGTCCAACTAACATTCAATATATTTGACAAATTGATATTTGTTTGAGCGCGTATGGCGAGTAATTGAACGAATATTGCAAATTCAATTCTTCCCTCCCACTATTTTTGGCGAGCCTCTAACCCTCTGTCGAGTACTCGGGAAACCACGTTTCCTAGTGGGCTAGGATCCCGTTAAATATCACACAATCTTGACTTTGGCCAACAAATTGTATGATAATTAACTAGGTAGATCTCTAAGATCGATTGGATCCAATCCAATTCCTAGATCCGGTAGCGAATCGGAAACGGGGACGAAAGTCGCTGTTTTAACCGTAGATACCTAAGTTTAGGAACTACCCTCGGTGTGTACCTAAATTTGGAAACTGTTATATAATGTATCTAGATTGACTAGATACATTATCTTTATATCAGTGTTTAACTCGCTGTGGGTGAACCTTTTGTTGGTTTCTATTAATGTCCCAAGATCAATTATAAGCATGAATCAAGTACGAATACATATCGAAGAATTTGCGGAATACTCACATCGATCGGTTGAGCGACACAGAGGCAACAAAAACGAAATTCTTCCTCCTTGAACTGTCACGGCAGTGGGCTGTTTTTGCTCACTGGTTTGGCCTCCATTTTGGTCCTTCGTCAAGCTCAGAGCATCGTCGAATGGTTCCCGGCTCATGGGTGGACTTCCCTATCACCTTCGCATGTCTCGTAAGTGTGCTAGCACTTGAGATTTTGCCACAAAATCCCACTCTAAGCTTCCCTCACTGCTCACGTTTTTGACAGAAAAAACAGTAAGCTTTTTGCCCTTTTGGGCGTGAAGAGTGGAGAGAAGAGAGAAGAGTGAATTGTTGGATGTGTTACCAAATTTTTGTATCTAATACACAAAAGTGAATTTCAAATTCATTTGGAATGAATTTGGCTTTTAAAGGTCAAACCATTTAAAGCCAACCCACACACATCACTCAATCCATCAAGTTGTCAAGTCACATCACTCAAAGTGCTTGTGATTTGACGCTTGATACGACTAGCGATTTGACCCTTGATTTGACGTGCCGCACTCGAATTCGAAATGCGAATGCACTCGCAATAATCTCGGGCTCGGGTTCGCTAATTCCAAATTAACGAATTTTCCGTTGCGTCGTAATTAAATGATTACGCCTAGGGAAATCACTATTCACGTCGCTAACGAATAAATTCTAAATTTATTCGTTCGCCTGAATTAAAATCTAATTTTAATTCCGCGTCGAAATCCAATTTCTATTAATATATCAAATATATTAATTTCTCGATTAATTCCAAATTAATCGTTATCTCTCTTTAATGATATTTTATCCCAGATAAAATATCTCCGTTATTAATCCCAGATTAATTTTCTCTCTCTTCTAATTAATCCCAGATTAATTTTAGAGTGCGAGTTATACGTCATCGGTGAATCTTTGGGAAACGACCCATGAGATCCCCGGATATGTTGGTAGTAAATTCGGTCGTCGGACTATCCGAACACGTAAGCACCAATACTACATTTTACCGATTTACAAGACAAGGTTGGCCTCTAGCAAAGCGCCATGCCTACCCAATTCTCCGGAATATCCTTACAGGAATAAATGATCTATATCAAGCGTAGTATACCGTAGTATTGCGTATTTCTGTCCAGTATCGGATGATCACGTGCTAGGCCTAGGGCTGGAATTGTCTCTGCCCCGTACGAAGCACATGTCGGATGTCTAGTAACTAGTCTCTATAATCGGATAAACATGACCTTGTCATTTTATCCCGATGACTGCAGTACTTAAGAGTACTAGTACCGTATCTTACTTGACCATCATCTCCATATGACTGGAGTGACACTTCCGTCTTGACATCACACCCAACACATTACGATTCTCAATATACCCAGTATTGGCGTACACAGAACCTGTTAAAGCCCTGGACGACCTCAACCAAAGTATATTGATTGTCGCAAGTATTAGCGTTGCAAGTCTCAGGTTAAGAGCAACTAACCTACCCTGATTTCGGATTTCCATAGACACATAGTCATACTACCAATGGAATTCCAAGGGGGTCTTATCCAGAGCGAAGCTGTTTTCCCATACCATCAGTGAAACACAACCTCCTATTACACTTGCATGAGTATCCTATACCCAAATATATGAGAACTATGTCGTTGTGTCCTCACAACACGCGCAAAGTGTAATACTAGTCTTTTACGTATTTATCGATGTCCAATCTCGATAATACTCTGACTAGGGATATTTAATGATTTATCCTTCGTGGAATGATACTGTGTCATATCATTCTCCATCCAGGAACAAATCATAGGGACCTCATATCATTTATATATCTAGGTGATCTAATCACAAATGATAAGAGTGCAATCTCATTTGTCACATAGTTAATTTGTACAACAACACCATGATCTGTACAAATAGTGACCCTCGGGTGTGTACCTAAATTTGGAAACTGTTATAATGTAACTAGTTTGACTAGATACATTATCTTTATATCAGTGTTTAACTCGCTGCGGGTGAACCTTTATATTCTAGAACACTAATGTGTTTTATTATATAAAGATGATATTGAGATAAACACATTAGATGTGAATGACAGAATTTATATTTTGAATATAAATAAATCTCAAATACATAACATGACAATAAAATAGCTCGAACTGATTTGATCAGAAGAAACTAATGTGGCATTATTGTCTGGGACACAATTAAACAAGACTCGTATATCCACACTTTCGAAGAGTGGGTACTCGGACTAATTTGATCCCATTCAAATAAAGTCTACGAATCTAGTGTATGGGCAAAGTGCCTAAAACACCTTTACTTGGTAAAAGTGTAAATGCCACCGATCTGTTAGCCCTAGTTCATAGTAAAGCAAGTGGGCCCATGTCTAGCTAGGATAGAGGTGGATATGAATATTTCGTGACCTATACGGATGTGGCATCGCGTTATGGTTATGTGTTTCTTTTGAAGAACACAAATCGAAAACTTTTAAGTTTCGACACGAAATAGACATACAGATCGGCTATAGTATTATACCGTCACGGTAAGACAATAATGGAAAATACTTAAGCAATAAGTTTCTAATATACTTGAAGAGTAAAGTATTCTTTCAAATGAGGACTCCTCCTGGAACACGTCAAGTTGACGGTGTGTCCGAACTGAGTAACCGAATTTTGTTAGACATGATAAGGTTAATCATGAGTCGCTCTGAGCTACCATTTCCTTCAACGGATAAGCTTAAACAGTGCAAGAACTTATTTAGAATAAGGTTCCATAAAATCTGTTTGACAGATATCATATTAGATATGAACGGAAAAGAAATCGGGTTTCTCATTCCTGATTATTTGGGTATGCTAGACATATGTTTGGATGATACCAAACTAAAACCCAAATATGATAAGTGCCAATTGTAGGTTATCCTAGGGATACCAAAGTATAGTACTTATACAACTCATATGAGAACAATTAGATTTGTTGCTCACCATGCGGTTTTCCTAAGAGGAATACCGATATACAGTGGTAAGTGGGAGGATAGTAAAACTCGATGAAATCGGAGTAGTAATACTATTCAAAGCACCAAATCTTAATGGAACATAAATAATTCATAAAGGATGAAACTATTACTATTACTCTTCGAATACACAAGAACCGCGTAAGTCGGAGAGAGTCAGAAAACAACCTGGGGTATGGGTTTCTGATCTCACCTCATAAAGATGTCTATCTTATTGAGGTATACCAACTGATACGTATGAGGAAGTGATACAAGGTATCGACTCCCTATTATGGCAAAGTGCCATATGATCCGAAATGGATTCCATGTATATCAACTATGTTTGGATACTAGTTGATGTACCACAAGGCATTGTGCATACTGGTACTATATAAGTCTTCAAGGAAGACATACATGGATGGCAACATACCAACGTATAAAGCTAGGCTTTTAGCGGAAAGGTATCGTTATCAACATTGTGTTGATTTCGATTCAACCTTTTACCTGTTGCCACGGTAAATCCATTTGGATAATGCTTGCAAATGCTGCATGTTTCATTTATGAAATATGTCAGCAATACGGGAAAATCACATTCCTGAAAAAGGAAACCTTTAGGAGGATGTTTACAACATCCTGACGGTTTTGTCATACCAAAACTACCAAACATGGTTTGCAGGTTATTCGATCCATGTTTGGATTGAAGCAGGCATTAGGTTCTTGAAATTATCATTTTGATGTAATCATAATAGTTTATGATTTAATTCAAAACGAAAATGATTCTTGTGTATATAAGAGGGTTAGTGGGAGCGCACTAACAGTGGCTGTCCTATAAAATAATGATAATATACGTCATTTCTTGGAAATGATATTCCCATAAAAATTAATCGGTGAAAGCTTGGCTTTCAGTAAAAACTCTCTGTGAAACCGTATATTTGAAAAATGTACGCGACCTGGTGTCTCATACGCTTTGAGCATATGGATTCACAAACAGGCCAATCCAAGTGATAGTCACTGGATTGATGTTAAGAACATCTGTTAGTATCTCAGAGAACTAAGGATGATGTCTTAAACTATGGAGAAGGAGAACTTGAAGTGATTGGGATCACTAATGCAAGTTTCCTAAACCGATAAAATGACTATAAGTCGCAAACGGTACTATACAGTTTGAATAACGGTACAGTGAGCTGGAAATATTCCATGCACGATACTGTTACCGAAAAAACAACAAATGCGGGTTATTGCTGCAGCTGAGGCAGCAATAGAAGCCTTCTGGGTCGATACAAAATCTAATCACATTAGATATAATTTTGTTAGCAGCTGAGCTAGGCTTGAGCACAGGCTAAAGAATTAATGGTCTCATCAACGATCCAGATACATACTTCGATATTCGTCTGATTCGTTCGGATCATACATCGTGGCGATGTGATGATAGAATAAATCGCATCAGATTATAATCATGCAAATCCGCTGACGAAAGCCTTTTCTCAGCAGTTTGAGCCAACCGTACATAGTTCGGGTGTAAGACACTCGAGTGACTGGCTATAGGCCAAGTGGGAGATTGTTGGACAATTATGACCCATAGTGTCACTATTTTTACAGATCATTGTGTTGTTGTACAAATTAACTATGTGACAAATGAGATTGCACTCTTATCATTTGTGATTCGATCACCTAGATGTATAAATGATAGGAGGTCCCTATGATTTGTTCCTGGACGGAGAATGATATGAGACAGTATCAGTCCACGAAGGGTGAATCATTAAATATCCCTAGTCAGAGTATTATCGAGATTGGACATCGATAAATACGTAAAAGACTAGTATTGCACTTGTGCGCGTTGTGAGGGCACAACGACATAGTTCTCATATATTTGGGTATATGATACTCATGCAAGTGTAATAGGAGGTTGTTTTTTACCGATGGTACGGGAAACAGCTTCGCTCTAGATAGAACCCCTCGGAATTCCATTGGTAGTATGACTATGTGTCTATGAAATCCGAAATCAGGGTAGGTGTATTTGGTCTTAACCTGAGACTTGCACCGCTAATACTTGCGACAATCAATATACTTTGGTTGCGGTCGTCCAGGGCTTTAACAGGTTCTGTGTACGCCAATACTGGGTATATTGAGAATCGTAGTGTGTTGGGTATGATGTCAAGACGGAAGTGTCACTCCAGTCATATGGAGATGATGGTCACGTAGGATATGGTACTAGTACTCTTAAGTACTGCAGTCATCGGGATAAAATGACAAGGTCATGTTTATCCGATTATAGAGACTAGTTACCAGACATCCGACATGTGCTTCGTACGGGGCAGACACAATTCCAGCCGCAGGCCTAGCACGTGATCATTCGATACTGGACAAAAATACGCAATACTACGTATACTACGCCTGATATAGATCCTTTATTCCTGTAAGGATATTTCCAGAGAATTGGGTAGGCATGGCGCTTTGCTAGAGGCCAACCTTGTCTTGAAAATCGGTATAAACGTAGTTCGAGGTACTTACGTGTTCGGATAGTCCGACGACTGAATTTACTGCCAACATATCCGGGGATCTCATGGGTCGCTTCCCAAAGATTCACCGATGACGTATAACTCGCACTCTAAATTAATCTGGGATTAATTAGATGAGAGAGAAAATTAATCTGGGATAAGTTGCGGAGATATTTTATCTGGGATAAAATATCATTTAAAGAGAGATAACGATTAATTTGGAATTAATCGGTAAATAATATATTTGATATATTATATGAAATTGGATTTCGACGGGGAATTAAAATTAGATTTTAATTCGGGCGAACGAATTAATTTAGAATTAATTCGTTAGTGACGTAAATAATGACTTCGCTAGGCGTAATCATTTAATTACGACGCAACGAAAAATTCACTTTGAGTGATGTGACTTGACAACTTTATGGATTGATGTAAGTTGATAGAAGTGGTTGGTGCCATTATTATTTGACTTTTTGAAAGCCAAATGCACATGAAATGAATTTGAAATTCAAATGTGTGTATTAGATACACAAATTTGGAATCAAACCAAACAACTCTCTCTTCCTCTCATCTCTCTCATCCTAACACCCAAATGGGCCAAAAACTTTCTGGTTTGCTGGGCTGTGACCGAAAATTATGGGAAGCAAGAGTGGGATTTTGTGGCAAAATCTTAAGTGCTAGCACACTT
This sequence comes from Zanthoxylum bungeanum, assembly GCA_019454045.1. Classification (NCBI taxonomy): domain Eukaryota; kingdom Viridiplantae; phylum Streptophyta; class Magnoliopsida; order Sapindales; family Rutaceae; genus Zanthoxylum; species Zanthoxylum bungeanum. The sequence continues at coordinate 5,702 of SKCR01025990.1, read as the reverse complement.
ACGAGACATGCGAAGGTGATAGGGAAGTCCACCCATGAGCCGGGAACCATTCGACGAAGCTTGGAGCTTGACGAAGGACCACCATTGACGCCCAAACCAGTGAACTGTCACAGCTCACTGCCGAATGTAACCAGTGGGCAGATTTTGAGTTTCATTGCTTGCTGCATCGCTCAACCTATCGATGTGAGTATTCCACAACTTCTTCGATTTGTATTCGCACATCTTTCATGCTTATTATTGATCTTGGGACCTTAATAGAAACGAACATAACTCTCCAAGAGTTATGTATTGCAATTTACTACTTCTAAAATCTAAGTATAGATTTATGAAGATCCTTCAATTTCATTATCATACTTTAAGGATCTAATCCTTAGTTCTGATTAAGAAATTAAGGAATCTACTCGACAAGATTAATGGATTAAACACTGAAGTTATCATCACATGATTCTTCCAAAGATCATGCTATACTATTTGCATAAATCCGGGCTTAGGCCTAATATGTTATTTTATCAAATAAAGTAACTTATTAGTTTCCAGGACAATCCTGAAATTTTATTCCCAATTTGAAAATTAAACCATTTAAATACATTTTCCCTAGGATTATGTTTTAAATGTCAATCTTTCAATTTTATCTTGATTCTAATAGTCCAACTATTTAATCAACGATTTAGGTACTTTTTATTATAATGATTATTATAATCCAATTACATAATCAATTATAAATAAATTGTTTGAATACAGTCCAACTGTTTTATAAAACAATGTTTTAAATATTAGTCCAACTAACATTTAATTAATTGACGAATGATATTTGTTTGAGCGCGTATGGCAAGTAATTAAACGAATATGGCAAATTCAATTCTTGCCTCCCACTATTTTTCGGCGAGCCTCTAACCCTCTGTCGAGTACTCGGGAAATCGTGTTTCCTAGTGGGCTAGAATCCCGTTAAATATCACACAATCTTGACTTTGGCCAACAAATTGTATGATAATTAACTAGGTAGATCTCTAAGATCAATTGGATCCTATCCAATTCCTAGATCCAGTAGGGGGACATCCAAGTCCGAAATATATATCTTATAAATGCCAATATATCCAATATATTGCCTAACCTTTTTCCTCTGAATCAACTAAGCCTTGGCTTTGGCACAACAAACTTAGTGATCCCAGTCAAGCGTGACCCATTGACCATGGAAAGCTTCGTAATCAATGTCGATGGACAAGAAGTGGTCTTGAATTTGGCCAACAAACCACAACTTGGACAAGACACCAATATGTAACAAAGCCTTTGTGATTGAAACACATCCTCGACGGAGAAAGGCCTTGACTTTGGCCAACAAACCAATACCAGTGTTAGATCTTGAGTAAGAATCACTCAATGGAAGGAAAAACGCTTAATATTTTGCGAGGGTTTTTCGAGTGCAAATTGGCAACCAATTTATTATCTTGGTTAAGGTCTCATCATCATACACCCTTAAACATGCATTCTAAACACATAATAAAGCGCGTATAAATAAAATAATAATGATATACGGATGGATACTTAACACATTGATCCTAGATCAAATCTCTCACTTTCTCTCTCCCGCTAGCACAAGTATTTACTTCTACCCGTTACACTACACTTATAAAGAAACCTCATTTACATTGAGGGGAATAGGTGAGAAGAGAATACAAAGAATAATCAGGTAATAAGGCTGGACACGCAGGTCCAATTAATAAATTCCAAATTTATTACAACAATTTCTAAAATTGCCCCACCCATCTAATATCCATCCGATATACATTATTCATGCATCGCAACCATGTATTCACACAAGCATGTTATCAATCAATCTAATCAAATTAATTAATCTGATAATTAATGACCATCCAATGTTCAAACAACGATTTGATTTTATGCGAGTCAAACTCGTTTTACGAATAAGTACTCAAAGTACGAATTCTTGAATTAAATTAAACTACAAAATTAAATCCAATTCAATTTGTATTTAATACTAATTCGCTATTTAATTCCAAATTAAATACTACACTTTATTTAACGTTACGGGTCTCAAAGCCCGACTAACGTCCAACGTCAATTTAATTAAAGTCCAATGGGCTTTTAATTCATTTCTTTAAGGCGTGGGCTTCGGCAACCAAAGCCCAATCAAGGAGTTACCCCATAAGCCCAGAAATTAATTTAGGCCCAATTAAACTTTAAAGGTCCATTAGTCGCATTTGGGCTTTATGGAGGCGGTTTTGGGCCCAATTGGATCCAACCAATTTACCCTAAACCTAACTTGGTACAACCAAGCCCAATAACAACATTCAAGCCCAATTTTACAAAATAGGCCCAACATAATTAAATTATAAAAAAACCCAATTTTACAATTTAATTACATAAACTGCATTACATAATTAATTACCCAATTAATATTTCTAAAACATCAATTAGCCTAATTAATCATGCTCTTTAACATTAAATCATGTCCAACACAATTTAACAAAAAATCAAACCCAATATTCATGCTCAAATTCTCGGCTTTATAGGGATTTTAATGTCCAAATCAAATTCATTCCAATTAAATTCAATTCAACATTAAATCAATATTCCCAATTGATTTCCAACACATCCAATGATCAAAAAATCAAAAATTCCAAGACATTAGGGCTTAGTATCCATTCGGCCAAGCTAAGGATTTTGTGGAAAAATGTTCCAAACAATTTTTCTTGAAATCGATCAAATCAAACTTCAATTAAAACACATTTAAGCATATTCATTCATCCAATTTCATAAATTCATGCTCAAAATCAATTTACCCAAATTTTAAGCCCTAATCAAATTTCATGCTTTTAACCTGGCTGTGATACCATTGTTGGAATTTGCTAAGCATCCCAAGATCATTATCAAGCAATGAAAATAACATGCGAATACATCGAGGGAGTTGCGGAATACTCACATCGATCGGTTGAGCGACACGGCGACGAATAAAAATTATTCTGCTCCTCTAAGAAGTCACGGTAGTGGGCTTTTTGCAGTCCTCAAAACCAGCTTCAATCTTCCTCCATCAAGCTCCAAGCTTTGTCATGGTGATTCCAAGCTCATGGGTGGACTTCCCTATCACATTCGCATGTCTCTCGGAGTGCTAGCTCTTGATGTTTTTGCCACAAAAACATCACACTTTGCTTCCCTTGCCCACGGTTTTGCCCAGAAAAATAGTGAAGAAATACCCACCATGGGCTTGAGAGAGATGAAGAAGAAAGAAAGAGAGTGTTCTTTGTGTTGGTTGCCAAAAAGTGTATCTAATACTCTTTTTAATTAATTAAAATTTATTTACCAAAAGTTGTAAAAGCTTTCAAAAAGTCAACAAGTTTCGGAGCCAAAATTTGGCAATTAATTCCAACCACTTCCATCAACTATTCACATCACTCAATCAATCAAGTGACAAGTTGTCACATCACTCAAAGTGACTAATGATTTGACGCTTGATGCGACTAGTGATTTGATGCTTGATTTGACTTGCGTGCCGCACTCGAATTCGAAATGCGAATGCGCTCGCAAACAATCCCGGGCTCGGGTTTGCTAATTCCAAATTAACGAATTTTCCGTTGCGACGTAATTAAATTATTATGCTAGCGAAATCACTATTCACGTCGCTAACGAATTAATTCTAAATTAACTCGTTCGCCCGAATTAAAATCTAATTTTAATTCTGCGTCGAAATCCTATTTTGTTTAATATATTGAATATATTAATTTAATCGATTAATTCCAAATTAATCGTTATCTCTCTTTAATTGATATTTTATCCCAGATAAAATATCTCCTCAATTAATCCCAGATTAATTTTCTCTCTCTTTTAATTAATCCCAGATTAATAAAAGTGCGAGTCATACATCATCGGTGAATCTTCGGGAAGCGACCCATGAGATCCCCGAATATGTTGGCAGTAAATTCGGTCGTCGGACTATCCAAACACGTAAGTACCTAGTAATACGTTTGTACCAATTTACAAGACAAGGTTGGCTTCTAGCAAAGCGCCATGCCTACCCAATTCTCCGGAAATATCCTTACAGGAATATAAGATCTATATCAGGCGTAGTATACGTAGTATTGCGTATATCAATCCAGTATCAGATGTCACGTGCTAGGCCTGGGGCTGGAATTGTGTCTGCCCCGTACGAAGCACATGTCGGATGTCTGGTGACTAGTCTCTATAATCAGATATACATGACCTAGTCATAATATCCCGATAGCTGCAGCATATAAGAGAACCAGTCTCGTATCATACGTGGCCATTATCTCCATATGACTGGAGTGATACTTCCGTCTTGACATCACACCCAACACACTACGATTCTCAATATACCCAGCAGAGGCGTACACATAACCTGTTAAAGTCCTGGACGACCAAAACCAAAGTATATTGATTGTCGCAAGTATTAGCGGTGCAAGTCTCAGGTTAAGACCAAATACACCTACCCTGATTTCGGACTTCCATAGACACACAGTCATACTACCAATGGAATTCCGAGGGGGTCTATCCAGAGCGAAGCTGTTTCCCGTACCATCGGTGAAACACAACCTCCTATTACACTTGCATGAGTATCCTATACCCAAATATATGAGAACTATGCCGTTATGCCCTCACAACGCGCACAAGTGTAATACTGGTATTTTACGCATTTATCGATGTCCAATCTCGATAATACTCTGACTAGGGATATTTAATAATTAATCATTCTTGGACTGATACTGTCTCATATCATCTCAATCCAGGAACTAATCATCTGGACCTCATATCATTTATACATCTTGGTGATCTAATCAAAAATGATAAGAGAGCAATCTCCTTTGTCACATAGTTAATTTGTACAACAACACCATGATCTGTACAAATAGTGACGCTATGAGTCATAATTGTCCAACAATGAAAGAGAACTGACCAACCACCAGAAAAGAACTGGCAGAAGGAAATTGTAAGCCTACCAAGGGGGTGACCAGAGAAATTTGTAGGCAAATGGCACCAAGGAGCACAAGGAAGGCCTAACCCATCGGGATAGGAAATACATCCATGCATACATACATACACGTCACATACACGCATTTTTTTTGTTTTGTTTTTGTTCGCAGGTTTGAAGAAAAAGAAAAATCGGCAAAGACAAGCAGTTTCGGGAATGAATCCCAGGGTCGAGGCCCTCTTTATTATCAGCATCGGGAATGAATCCCAGGGTCGAGGCCCACATTATCAGCAGTCTTCGGGAATGAATCCCAAGGTCGAGGCCCACATCATCAGCATTGGGAATGAATCCAGGGTTGAGGCCCACATTATCAGCATCGGGAATGAATCCCCGTGTCGAGGCAAACTCTATCAGCAGTTTTGGGAATAAATCCCAGGGTCGAGGCCCACTTCATCAACAATTTCGATAATGGATCCTAGGGCCGAGGCCCACCTTATCAGCAGCTCGGGATAAGACCCTCATCTCAATTCGAGAACAATACCATCAATTCAGTAACGGTTCGGAAATAAACCACCTTAATTCAGTAACAGTTCGGAAATGGACTACCATCACATCTGCGACACCTCGGAAATGAGGTTTAGCATGCCCAAAATGGCACTCCAGAAATGGAGCATGGTTTGGAAATGGACCACCTGTTGGAGTTTCTAGAGGTCCCAAGATCAAAACTCAAACATGAATCATAAGCGAATACAACGATTTA
>SKCR01025989.1:0-19620 GCA_019454045.1 Zanthoxylum bungeanum | reverse complement strand
AATCTTTGGGAAGCGACCCATGAGATCCCTGGATATGTTGGCAGTAAATCTGGTCATCGGAATATCCGAATACGTGCGTACCCGATACCACGTTCTTACCAATTTACAAGACATGGTTGGCTTCTAGCAAAGCACCGTGCCTACGCAATTCTCCAGAAATATTCTTTTAAGGAATTTGTAATCTATGCCAAGCATAGTATACGTAGTATTGCGTATTACGATCCAGTATCAGATGTCACATGCTAGGCCTGGGGCTGGAATTGTGTCTGCCCCGTACAAAGCACATATCGGATCTCTGGTAACTAGTCTCTATAATCGGATAAACATGACCTAGTCATATTATCCCGATAACTGCAGTACATAAGAGTACTAGTTCCGTATCCTACGTGATCATCATCTCCATATGACTGAAGTGATACTTCCATCTTGACATCACACCCAATACACTACGATTCTCAATATACCCAGAAGAGGCGTACACAGAACCTGTTAAAGCCTCAGAAACTGTTAAAGCCTCGGACGACCAAAACCAAAGTATATTGATTGTCGCAAGTATTAACGATGCAAGTCTCAGGTTAAGACCAAATACACTTACCCTGATTCGAACTCCCATAGACACATAGTCATACTACCAATGGAATTCTGAGGGGTTTATCCAGAGCGAAATTGTTTCCGTACCATTGGTAAACACAACCTCCAATTACACTTGCATGAGTATCCAATACCCAAATATATGAGAACTATGCCATTATGCTCCCATAATACGCACAAATGCAATACTAGTCTATTCCGCATTATCGATGTCCAATCTCGATAATACTACGACTAGGGATATTTTAATGATTAAACCTTAGTGGATTGATATTGTCTCATATCATCTCAATCCGGAACTAATCATAAGAACTTTTATCATTCATATATCCCGGTAATCTAATTACAAATGATAAAAGAGCAATTTCCTTTGTCACATAGTTAATTTGTACAACAACACCATGTTCTGTAAAAATAGTGATGCTAGGGTCATAATTATCCAACACGAATTAAATAAAGTTAGAAGAGAGGATGAAATTCGTAAGTTAGGCAATACGTGTATTTGCTATCCCAATTCAGACAGGCTGTGTTGTATCGGTTATAAGTTGAGTTTTTTTTATGTCCAATTGATGAACCGTAAAATTATGGATAAATTAGACACATAAAGTAGTAACATATCCAAAAATCATAATATTTAGACTTAGGATGAGGCCGAACTGAATTTTTGAAGTTGGGCAACTTGTTGTCACTACTCCCAATTTTTCAGCTTGAGCAGCCTCTGAACTTCGGTTGATAACTTGCATTTATGAAATCGAAATTGAGAGCTATAAAATTTTCCACAAATTAGACACATTAAGGACCAGTTTATTAAAATTTAAACCCCCATTCATTCTCATTTAGTTACAGTGAATTTTCAAAATTATGCGTCAAACAATGCATTCTTAGCGACTTGTGGAATCTAAGTTTCCACTACCACACTTGCATAACTCCAAATAACATTCATAGATACCATATATATCTATAATATTCAACAATATTAAGTGTCCATGCATTGTATATTCTTTTATGCCATATGAAAATGTTCCGAGTTATAGAAACGAACGATTGTATGGACTTTAGATCGATGTCAGGATACTAGACGGTTGCCCACGCTGTGAACCTCTCTAGATTTTCCATAAATTTTCATAATGTTTTATTGATTTTATAAAGTTATATGAATTTATTTATATTCAAGTTATACTTTGACATGAGATAAAGTTGTCAAAATATTTTGATGAGTTAAAAATATTTTTGGACCAGTTCAAACATGTTATCATGGTTTTGATATTTTGATATGACTTATTTTATGAATCTTATAGATTAGAGGAAAAATCCAATCTCAGAGATTTTTGAAATTGACGGATTATAGATTTGACAGATACAGTAGACATGTGCACATGTAGTTTCAGGACTAGAGGGACAGTGCTACTTGATTACCCTAGATCCTAGTTTCAGGGCCATGATGAAAGCATTATTTAGCGCTCATGTCTCTAGTTCAGTGACTTGGGGGAAGGTGATACGTAATGGCTCAATGCACTGGTTATGCATGTGGGGGGACTGTGATACATAACGCCACCATACGTCAGTTGTTTTCCAGATGAGATTTTCTGAAACAACAATTTTATGAAAGAGTTTTAGAAACAATTAGTTTTACGAGAGATCTTAGAGTTTTATAGATAGAAAGAAGCTTCTATGAAAGTTTTGCAAAAAGAGATTTGTTTTCAGACAAAAAGAGTTTTCAGAGAAAATTAGTTATTCTTGTAAAATGAGATGATTTCGGTTTCAGAAAATAAATTTTTCATAAAACATTTTAGTTCATGTTTTAAACTATCCATCCACTAGGTTGTTCAAACGATCGAACCCCCCTTCTTCAGTGTTTTCTATTTTACAAGTCTACTCAAAGGACGAGCTCGAGAGGATGGATACTGATGGCAGTCACTAGGGTTATTGGGTCTACATGACAATCAAGTCCGAGGTATATGGATAAGTGAAAGTTAATGTTGTAAGTGTTAAAATACAAGTCATGTATAAGTTGCATGAGAGTCATTACTTAAGTTTGTCAGAATCGAAGTTACATGAGTTTAGCATAGCAAGTTCAGAGTGGTAAAGAACAAAGATTGTTTAATAAAATTAACTTGGGCAAGTAGCCTTCTAGTGTAAGTGTGTGATTCGTGTTTATCAAATAACAACAAAAGCAGTATAGTTCAGTTAGTCAGTCAGTTAATTAGAGGCTGAGGGTGATATGTTAACCTGTCGCCTGCTGGTAGCATCTTCGAGAGGGGGATTGACACACTCACAAAGTGGTTCTTTACTCCCAAGTATAAGAGTGTCAAAGTAATAAAATAATTCGGTAAGTGTAGGCATCGCATTTTCGCATGTGAAACCCGATGATGAGTCTCAGTTGGAGGCACTACCTTTTTAGCTAAGGATATTGCGGGAAACGGAGGTCGGAAGGGGAAATTCAGAATAAGTACGTCATCAAGTTCATCTCACAAGTTCACTGTCTTCGTTAGTGCTGCGTTCGTTACTTCGTTCGAACGTCAGGCAGATTGCGGACGTTCGTGTAGCGTTTGAATTGGCGTTCGAACGGCGTCAGTGTTTCTGGTTTTGCTGCTAGCCTCGCACCCCAGCCCAATTAGCCCCCCAAAGTCCATAAAACACATCCCAATTTAATTAAATTAAACATTGAATTAAATAAAATATTTAGACCATTTACCAATTAAATAAAACACAAAATATAATCATACCTAATAAAGATAAATCAAATATATTAACTTCCTAACTAAACAAATCACATACTAAATTAAAGAGATGTCATGCCTAATTAAAATCAATCATAACAAATTAAATATTTTGCATTCCTAATCTAGCCAAATTTTGTCCCCCATCAAATCCCTTACTTTCCTTGTCTAACACCAAATCATATCTCTCTTTAACGCCAAAATCCCTTCATTGTGAGACAAGGTGAAGCCCTAGCCCTTCTCTATATAAACAACCCCTAACCAAGACATGCACTCCTCTAGCACATACAGAGAACTCATAGAAAAATCATAAGACAAAGAGCCTTAGCCACTCACGGCAATAGCAACAGGAAGAACACAAACCATTCCCCTCATCTCCTCTACTCCATAACCAAAAACAGCACCCTCCTAAACCTCTACCTATCACCGAAAATCTCCCCATACAGCAGCCCTCCATCACCGAAAATATACCTCCAAACAGCAGCCCAAACCACTCCCAAAACAGTCCCTAAAATCCCTTAAAAAAGTAACATAAACTACGCTTATAATCCTTGAAATAACCACACAAAACTACACTAAAAAAACCACGAAAAACACTCGAAAAAGTTCCTTGAGACGTCAAAACAGGTGACCTGAACAGTGAGTAGCAAATTAGAGACCGAACAGCAGCAGAACGTAGACCAAACAGCAGCAGAACGGCGACCGAACGGCAAGCAAAGCAGCAAAATAGTGAGCTAGGACGCTAAACCAGTGAACCAGAGAAGTTGAGGAGCTGTACCCTTTCCGACGTCCGTGAAACGCAAGCCCCAAAGTTGGCAAAAAGGTTAGACCTGAGGATATTTTCCACACTCATCTTTATTTGATTTTTGCTATTTATTTCGACTGTATTTTAATTATTTGTTGAATCTTGCGTGTGTATGATGCGTGTTGTCGGTATTGGATGAATGAAAGAGTGTCGTCTCTTGCGGTATATAGGATGGAAACCCAGACGTAAATTCTGTAGCCGAATCCGAATGGACGGTAGTGCGGTCTGTACTTGGGATACAACTCCACGTACCGCTTGAATAAACGGCACCTTCTTTTGTTTCATGTTACTTTGATTTATTTATTTATTTTTCATCACATGAATTCTGCATGTTGCTTATTTACGTATGATTCAATCGAGCGCATGGGCTTAGTAAGTGGAATGAAAGATCCCCTATGGAGAGGGGTTAAAGCCCTTTACCACGATGCTTCGCCGCGCCGGTTGATGTGTGTTCGGTTGAATGCAAGACACGTTCAATCGGGCATACTAGTTTGATATTATTGCTTTTAATTCTATGTATGCATGATTCAATCTAGCGCATGGGCTTAGTCAGTGGAATGAAAGATCCCCTACGGGGAGGGGTTAAAGCCCTTTACCACGATGCTTTGCCGCACCGGTCGATGCGTGTTCGGTTGAATGCAAGACACGTTCAATCGGGCATACTAGTTTGATATTATTGCTTTTAATTCTATGTATGCATGATTCAATCGAGCACATGGGCTTAGTAAGTGGAATGAAAGATCCCCTACGGGGAGGGGTTAAAGCCCTTTACCACGATGCTTTAACGCGCCGGTCGATGCGTGTTTGGTTGAATGCAAGACACGTTCAATCGGGCATACTAGTTTGATATTATTGCTTTTAATTCTCTGTATGCGTGATTCAATTGAGCGCATGGGCTTAGTAAGTGCAATGAAAGATCCCCTATGGGGAGGGGATTAAAGCCCTTTACCACGATGCTTTGCCGCGCCGGTTGATGTGTGTTCGGTTGAATGCAAGATACGTTTAATCGGACATACTGAGCTTGACATTGTTGTCTTTATTCTTTATGTTGCATGCATCAGGTCTGGTTCCGTTCGAACGCGTTCTCGAACGCTACACGAACGCGAACTTTCTGTTTACCGTTCGAACGCGTTCTTGAACGCTACCCGAACGCACACGCACTTTCTTAGTCTCATAATGCATTAGGTCTGGTTCCGTTCGAACGCGTTCTCGAACGCTATACGAACCCGAACCTTCTGTTTACCGTTCGAACGCGTTCTCGAACGCTACGTGAACGCACATGCACTTTCTTAGTCTTATCATGCATCAGGTCCGGTTCCGTTCGAATGCGTTCTCGAACGCTACACGAACGCAAACCTTCTTTTTACCATTCGAACGCGTTTTCAAACGCTACGCGAACGCGCACCCACTGAACTGAGTCTTTTTCATTAGATTTCATACATAGTTTTCCTAGTAGCTATCCCCATATGTATGAATACAATATGTTTAATGTATTACAATTCATATACTTATGTCATGATAACATTTGAGTATTATTTCTTGTGGTATATCGGATGGAAACCCAGACATAAATTCTGTAGCGGATTCCGAATGGACGGTAGTATGGTCTGTACTTGGGATACAATTCCTCGTACCACTTGAGAAGGTGCTTACATGTGTGTTTGTGTGGTTAGTATGTGTGCTTGTGTTTTCTTGAATATAATATGCCAGTGAAGTTGTATGTTTGTCGCTCCTTTGATGTACTTTCAAGCATGCTATTTTAGATGTGAAATATATTTAAACTTAGTTGTAAGTTTTATTTTGTACATGTGAATTTAGAAGCATAATACTCTTGGAAATAAGTGCTACTTAAGCCTGATTAAATCATTACATAAATCCTTTCATTACAAGTGGCATAAGTAAGGGACCATTCCGAACCCAACGGTTTGAGGTCTTCCCTTGCGAGGGGTGAGTGCGGCCTTAAATCTCATTTTCCCGATTCACACCGGGTGGCGACTCCATTATTCTCCGGTTTAGTCCCCCGTGGCTACTCCGTACTCCCGAACGGGCCGCGAGCCCGGGACAGCATGCGTCGTCCAGTTCCTGTGTCCCACAGTCTAGAGACTCCACTGGGGATAGAGAATCGGCCCCGAATATTGTCTTGTAATGATTGGATTTATGTTTTAATTGACCGTGTCTATAGTGGATAAAATGGGGGTTTAATAAAAGGCATTTTAAGGCTAGGTAATGGTTTGGTGTCTTCCTTCATTCACTACCTTTCTAGAAGGAAAAGTTGTGAAGGCACCTATATGGCCATCTACTTGTAGCCTATTGTGATGGACTAATTTGGAGGACTCGTTGTTTATTCCTGACACCAAGCGATAAGAGCCTAAGAGGCTTGGGTATTTAAGTGAGCCTCGCCCCACCTTCCCTCTGGGGAATCTACAACGAGAAATCCATTTGACAGTCCGTCACACACCATAGCTCATTGGCACGTACCTTAGCGTATAAAAAAGGGTGCGCTCACTTGGTCGTTCGGACCCTTGATTGGGGAGACCTAGTTGTGGGCCATCCTTCGCCGATGAGAGCCTTTGTCTATACTCTTGTGAACCCACCCATAGACCGTGTTTGTATGGTTAAAGTAAAAATTATTTCCTTGAATATGTGCTAGTGGACCATCCTCATTTGGATGCAGTTGGACCATTGTCAGAAATGCGGACTTGTTGGGCCATTTAAACTGGGGCGAGTTCGCACCTTATGACCATTGGGCCCAAAGCTTCTGAAATCTTGATGGGCCATTCCGTAGAAATTATTACTTTATGTTTGCATTATCTTTTATGTTTGTGTTTGGGAACATCGTCGTTTGGATCCATTTGGACCATTTGTCATGGGATATGGGCTTGTTGGGCCATTTAAACTGGGACAAGAATATATTATGACGATTGGGCCAAAGGCTTCTAAGTGATTGATGGGCCACTTTGTGATTTGTTCGGAACGTTACCATTTGGATTTAGTCGGGCTCTTGTCATGAGATGTGAATTCATTGGGCCATTTAAACTGGGATGGGTTCACTCCTATGACAATTAGCCCGAAAGATTCTAAAATGATAACGGGCCGATTTGTTTGAAAGTTTTAATTGATTTAGTATGTTATATATGTTACATGCATCTCATGCACCTCATACATACATATATCATGTTAACACCATCTATGTCTCAAAAAGACATCATAGATACCATTTGGGTTAGAGAAGGGACAAGGCTCATTAAAAGAACAGTAACAGTCATGAGTGAATCTGGTAATGAGGTATCCCGAATGGATCAGCTAGAGAACGGTCTCGCCAAGGTCACTGAACAGTTGCAAGCTTTGACTACTGCTGTGGTTGGTATGGCTGTGCCCCGTGCTGGGGGAATTTCTGAGAATGTGAGGCGTGAGGAGCCTCCGAATGGGTTGGGGGATGATATCCCCACTTTTGATGATGATATGGCAGAGTATGCAGCATGCAGAGTATCTGGGTCTCAGACAGAGTTGCAGAAACTTCGGGATCAGATTGAGTCGGTTACCCGCAAGATGAGGGGTAAGAATGAGGATCTGCTGGATTATGACACACTGACTTTCGAGGAACAGTTGCCGGCACAGTTCAAGATGCCGGATATGGCTAAGTTTAACGGGAATGGGGATCCAAGGGTGCATCTCCGACAGTTTGTATCAGTCATGAGTTCAGTTGGCCTGTCTCAGCGCCAAGTGCAGAAAATGTTTGGAATGTCACTCGAGGGAGCTCCCGTGGTGTGGTACCACAGTTTGGAGAAGAAAGTGAAGGAAGATTGGAGGGAGTTGGCGGATGCCTTCCTGAAGCAGTATGTCACTGACCTAGAGATCGATCTGTCACTCCGTGATCTGGAGAATGTTAAGCAGAAAGCGGAGGAAAATTTTAAGGAGTATGTGGACCGGTGGATGGGTCAGTTGTTGAAGATGCAGACTAGGCCCTCGGAGAAGGACCAGATTAAAATGATTATCAAGGGCACCAGGCCTTCCATTTACAGCAAGTGGAGGAGGATGACCTCCATGATTACAGACTTTCGGCAGTTGAGGGAGACTGTCATAGACATGAAGACGAAGAGGCGGAAAATAGAAAATTCTATGGTCTGAACAGGAGGCCCGTTGGGGGAACATCGGGAACAAAGCCCGTTTCTGCTGAGATTGCCGCTATCCGGAACCGGCAGTTTTCCAACTTGGGAAGGCCCCTGTCCAAGGTGCTAGAGAAATTGAAAAGACAAGGGCTCTTAAAATCCTTGGAAGCCAAACCATTACCCAATCCCCTACCCCACATTATAACCTGAGCCTTTACTGTCACTTTCACCAACAAAAAGGCCATGACACTGACAATTGCGCTCGACTCCGCCATGAAATCCAAGACCTGATAGACTCCAAGAAAATACCTGACCCAGAATCAGAACAACCTGACACACACAGAAACCCCTTACCCAATTACCGTGCCGTACCACCACCAGCCTATATGATCAATTCTGGCCTCCCAGAAGACCTTGTCCTAAAATCCTTTAACCCTCAAGCCTTTTGCTTGGGAATCTGGGATAGTACTAGTGAAGATGAGTTTGAAGGGGGAAAAACTTTTGGCTTGATTTCTCTAGCAGTGATGAGGAAGAAGTAAGGGGAATGACGCGCAGTGGTCGTTTCTACAATGATATGCAGCAGAAAAGGGTAAGGATGTTTTGACAGATGGTAGGGAAGTGGTTGAGACTGCAGAAAATACTGAGGGGGATATAGTGCTGAAGCAATTGAGGAAGACTAGAGCACAAGTGAGTATCTGGGAACTGTTATGTGCATCTCGAGAGCATAGGCAGGCCATGGTTGAGGCCTTGAGCAAGATTGTGGTACCGGAGGACGCCAACCCTGCAATGTTTGTTGGGTCGGTTCAGAAGGAAGCTTTGCAGATATCCTTTTCTGAGGATGAACTCCCAACAGAGGGGAGAAATCATAACAGGCCTCTATTTATCAGGGCCGAGGTGAGGGGCAAGAGAACTTCATGTGTGATGGTGGATGACGGTTCGTCCATCAATGTGTGCCCGTTGAAAATTTTGGCGAGATTGGGTATGAAAGTAACAGACTTGGACCCCTCCAGTATGACTATTAAGGCTTATGATGACAGTAAAAGGGGAGTTGAGGGTACCTTTGTGGCTATGGTCAAGGTAGGACCGATTGAAGATGAGGTTGAGTTCACAGTACTGAACATCCCGCTACTTTCGCCTTTGTTGGTTGTGCCTTCCATTTTGTGATACATGATTTGAAGTTGTTATTTTATATAATACGAGGGATTTGGGGATTGGATGGACGAAAATTTTGTTACTTCTGATCAGCTACATTATTTAGTACCTTTGATTCGGATATCAATTTGATTGGAGAGAAAGTAATTTATTTGATGAGGCTGATGATTATTGTTGGGAAGGCCTTGGTTTCACACACTTGAGGCGTGCCTTCCACTTGCATAAGATGATCAAGTTCCCGTAGAGGGAGAAGTTGTTACCATCCGGGCGAGTTAGATAATGCCGTGTCTGCCTGGAGGATACAACCTTTCACGAGGTTTCAGGTGTCAGCTACTTTGAGGAGTGGGTGGATCCTAGGGTGGCTAGGATTATGGAGAGGAAATGAAGTTTGAGCCGGGAGTGGTGGGGTAATGGTTCAAAATTACCAGATTTCAGAGGACAGACTACTCGGAAGGGTTTGGGGTACAATTCTGATGAAGAAAGAAGAAAAGCCAAGGTCAAGAAAAAGGGCCTGAAACTGATGGAATGTTTTGTGAAACGCTTCAGAATATCAAGGGGAGCCTGAACCTGTGGAAGTTAATGGAATTGTGGTACCTGGATTTGAGATCTTCTAGGATATGTTGGGTAAGAAGCTGATAGTTGAAGAAATTATGGAGAAAGAAGAAGAGAGAATTGGGAGGAAGAACTGATGAAGTTGGAGAGCCTGACTCTGGGAGAGGACGAAAAGCCTGAGGAAGACCTGATTGCAGAGGAAGAAGTGTCTATAGATGATGAAGACATTTACCTTCCTGATTATTTTGAATGTACTTCCGCATTATCCAATAATAAAGACATCTCTTTTGCTTACTTGCCTGAGTCATTTCCATTTACACTGCACGAATCAAGCATATTTGACATCAGTTCAGCCAGAACTATTGCATTTAACTTGGGTACACTTGAGAACCCAAGGAAATTCTGATTGCAAGTGAAGTAACCTCCGAAAGAGAGGAGAGAAACTAGAAAGCTAGGAAGTGTTGGTCAGATATGCCAAAGTGTTTGCTTGTCCTATGAGGACATGCCTGGGGTAGACAGAAACATTGCCCAGCACACAATACAAACTTATCCAAATACGAGGCCAGTAAAACAGAAACTCCGACGGATGAGACTAGAATGGGCTGAAAAGTCAGAGAGGAAGTTAAGAAACAGATAGACGTGGGGTTCCTGGAAGTAGTAAAGTATCCTGAATGGTTGGCTAACATAGTACCGGTCGAAGAAAGATGGGAAGGTCAGAATGTGTGTAGACTACAGAGATTTCAACAAGGCTTGTCCGAAAGATGATTTTCCCTGCCGCATATAGATGTTCTGGTTGATAGTGCGGCTTTATCTGCTATGTATTCATTCGCAGATGGTTTTCAGGTTACAATCAGGTTCTCATGGCTGAGGAAGACAAACATAAGACTGCATTTGTTACCGAGTGAGGTACTTATTGTTACAAGGTTATGCCGTTTGGGCTTAAGAATGCAGGGGCTACTTATCAGCGGATGGCCACTACACTTTTCCACGACTTGATGCACAAAGAGATTGAGGTGTATGTGGATGACATGATGGTGAAATCAGAGACAAGAGTTGGGCATATTGAAGCACTGGAAAGGTTCCTTCAGAGGGTTGACAGATACAACTTGCGGCTTAATCCCAAGAAATGTGTGTTTGGGGTGACATCAGGGAAATTGCTTGGTCATACAGTAGGAATGGGCGGAATAGACTTAGATTCTGAGAAGATCAAGGCAATCACAAAAATGCATGCACCGAGGACAGAAAAGGAAGTCAGAGCATTCTTGGGGAAGATTCAGTACATCAGTCGGTTCATCGCCAAGTTGACATCAGTATGCGAGGCTATCTTCAAACTGTTGAGAAAAGATCAGCCAGTGAGATGGAATGAATAGTGTCAGACAGCCTTCGACAAAATCAGAGAGTACTTGGTAAAGCCTCATGTATTGAAACCTCCGAGACCGGACAGACCTTTGATATTGTATTTGGCTATAGAGATCAGAAGCCCTGGGGGAAATGATGGTACAGGCAATGAGACGGGGTAGTAGATGAGATAGTTAGTATAGAACATGTAGTCTATATCTCGTAAGTAAGAAGATGCTCCCGTATGAGGCTCGGTATCAAGAAGTTGAGAGAAGATCTATCTTGCCGTGGTATGGGCTTCCAGAAAGTTGCGACATACTTCCAGTCATACAAGATCCAGGTTGTGGCAAAGGAGAATCCTCTGAAGTATCTTCATTCGGTGCCTTCACTAGTGGGAAAATTGGGCAGATGGTTGGTATTGCTGACAGAGTTTGACATTGAATATCTCACTCCAAAGTGATCAAAGGGCGAGCAGTAGCAGAGTTTCTGGCAATGCAACTGTTGAGGGGGTTCAGTATAAGTTTGAATTTCCAGATGAAGAGATCCAAGCAATAACAATTAGAGATGGAAGATGTATTTTGACGGAGCAGTGAATTACAAGGGAGCCGGAATTGGGATCGTGATAGTGACCCCCGGGGAGAGACTTTGCCTTTAGCCAAGAGGTTGACATTCAGAGAGTGACCAATAACATGGCCGAGTATGAAGCATGTGCTTTTGGTTTGACAGCATTGATAGCCATGAAGGCTGGGAGTGTGGAAGTCTACGGAGATTCCATGTTGGTAGTCCAGCAGATGCGAGGAGAGTGGGAATTGAAAAAGAACGGTTGAAACCTTACCTTTTTCACCTCAAAAAGTTGGCACAGGTTATCTCCGAGTGTAAGTTTCAGCACTTACCGAGAGAAGAGAATCAGATGGCAGACGCATTGGCTACACTAGCAGCGACTTGGGAAAATCCAGAAAAGTTAGTGATGAGACGTTGATACTGACAACAGCAAGCAAAACCTGTTTATGAGATGAAAGAATTTAAAGTTAAGGTCGACGACGGTAAACCTTGGTATTATGACATTCAGAGGTATCTAGAACATGGTGAACTCCCGGAAGGGGCAGGCAGGAAAAGACAGAATAGCCATTCAAAAGTTAGCTCTCAGTATGTGATTTTGAAAGGGGAACTGTACAAGAGGCAGGCAAACGGTATTCAGTTGAAGTGTTTGAGAAAAGAAGAAGCTCAGCATGTAATGGAAGAAATACACGCCGGGGTATGTGATCCGCACATGAACGGGTTGAATCTGTCCCGCAAGATAGTGAGACAAGGTTTTTATTGGTCAACCATGGAAACAGATTGCGCGAAGATGGTGAAGCACTGTCATGACTGTCAAGCACATGGTAATTTGAATCACTTACCGCACACAGAATTGCATGGGTTGTCAGAACCGTGGTCTTTCTCAGCATGGGGGATTGATATGATTGGGGAAATTCGACCGAATGCATCAAATGGGCATCGCTTCATAGTAGTGGCAGTAGATTACTTCTCGAAGTGGGGGAAGCCGAATCATTCCGTAATGTTACAGCAAAGCAGATGGCAAATTTTATAGCTCGGAACCTTATTGTCGGTATGGTATGCCGCATCATGTAGTGACAGACAACGGGGTCCAGTTTCAAGGAGAGACGAAGGCAATGTTACAGAGGTATGAGATAGGCCACCACAAGTCGTCACCGTACAGGCCGCATGCAAATGGGGCAGTTGAGGCAGCCAACAAGACTATAAAGACAATTTTAGCCAAGATGATAGAAAATTGCAGAGATTGGGCCGAGAAATTACCGTATGCTTTGTAGGGGTACAGAACATCAGTAAGAACAGCAACATGGGCCACACCTTACTCTTGGTCTATGGAATGGAAGCAGTATTGCCGGTAGAAGTGGAAATACAGTCTATGAGGGTATTAGCAGAGGTAGAATTACCGGAACGGGAATGGGCCGCACAGAGGTTTGATCAGTTAGCATTATTGGATGAGAAGAGAACGAAGTCTTTGTATCACATGCAGTTGTATCAGAAGAGACTAGCTCGGGCATTCAACAAGAAAGTGTGTCCTACCAAGATTAGAAAGGGTGATTTGGAACTTAAGCAGTCGAGGCCGTCGACGACAGATCCGAGAGGAAAATTCAGACCAAATGGGAAGGACCTTACATAGTGCAGAAGGTAATGGGAAATGGAGCAGTGAAGTTATCAGACTTGGAGGGGAACGAGTTCACCGCCCTATCAACGTAGACAGATTGAAGCAATACTTTGCCCGAGGGAGAGAAGACCGAGCAGTCACCACGAGAATTAGCAGAAGACCTAACCCAATAGAATAAGAAAATCACTCAGCATGCATAACGAAATTGCATTCTCTTCGTGTTTGCTCTCGTTTTGTGTTCGCAGGTTCGAAGAAAGGAGAAAGCGGCAGATATGAGCCAAGCAGCGTCAGCGCAATTTCGTTTTTGGGATGAGTCCCAAGGGGCGAGGCCCATATCAGCTTGGGGGCGAGGCCCATATCATGTCGGCTCGCGGGCGAGGCCCATATCAGCTTGAGGGCGGGGCCCCCGTTGTCAGTTGTAGTTCCGGGTCGAGGTGCCCAGGGTCGAGGTACCCACTACATCATCAGTTCGAGGGCGAGGTCCCTATAGTCAGCGGTGTTGGGTCGAGGTGCCCAGGGTCGAGGTGCTCCCGTTGTCAGTTGTAGTTCCGGGTCGAGGTGCCCAGGGTCGAGGTACCCATTACATCATCAGTTCGAGGGCGAGGTCCCTATAGTCAGCGGTGTTGGGTCGAGGTGCCCAGGGTCGAGGTGCCCCCGTTGTCAAGTGTAGTTCCGGGTCGAGGTGCCCAGGGTCGAGGTACCCACTAATCATCAGTTTGAGGGCGAGGTCCCTATAGTCAGCGGTGTTGGGTCGAGGTGCCCAGGTCGAGGTGAGCCCATTGTCAGTTGTAGTTCCGGGTCGAGGTGCCCAGGGTCGAGTACCCACTACATCATCAGTTCGAGGGCGAGGTCCCTATTGTCAGCGGTATTGGGTCGAGGTGCCCAGGGTCGAGGTGCCCCCGTTGTCAGTTGCAATTATTGGGACGCGTCCCAGGATCGAGGTCCGCTGCGGCACCAATCACTAGTTGGGGGTAGCAGCCGAGCCAGAGTGTAAGTGAAAATGCATTGCATAACTTTGATAGGATTGTTCAAAGTCACACACTGCACAAGTCCCATCAAAGTGGGGGGGCGACTGTAGGCATTGCATTTTCGCATGTGAAACCCGATGATGAGTCTCAGTTGGGCACTACCTTTTTAGCTAAGGATATTGGGCGGGAAATGGAGGTCGGAGGAGGGGAAATTCAGAATAAGTACGTCATCAAGTTCATCTCACAAGTTCCCTGTCTTCGTTAGTGCTGCGTTCGTTACTTCGTTCGAATGTCAGGCAGATTGCGGACGTCGTGTAGCGTTCGAATTGGCTTTCGAACGGTGTCAGGTTTCTGGGTTTGCTGCTAGCCTCGCACCCCAGCCCATTAGCCCCCCAAAGCCCATATAAAAACACATCCCAATTTAATTAAATTAAACATTGAATTAAATAAAATATTTAAACCATTTACCAATTAAATAAAACACAAAATATATCATACCTAATAAAGATAAATCAAATATATTAACTTCCTAACTAAACAAATCACATACTAAATTAAAGAGATGTCATGCCTAATTAAAATCAATCATAACAAATTAAATATTTTGCATTCCTAATCTAGCCAAATTTTGTCCCCCATCAAATCCCTTACTTTCCTTGTCTAACACCAAATCATATCTCTTTTTAATGCCAAAATCCCTTCCTTGTGAGACAAGGTGAAGCCCTAGCCCTTCTCTATATAAACAACCCCTAACCAAGACATGCACTCCTCTAGCACATACAGAGAACTCATAGAAAAATCATAAGACAAAGAGCCTTAGCCACTCACGGCAATAACAACAGGAAGAAACAAAAACCATTCCCCTCATCTCCTCCACTCCATAACCAAGAACAGCACCCTCCTAAACCTCTACCCATCACCGAAAATCTCCCCATACAGCAGCCCTCCATCACCGAAAATATACCTCCAAACAGCAGCCCAAACCACTCCCAAAACAGTCCCTAAATCCTTCTTAACACAATAACATAAACTACGCTTATAATCCTTGAAATAACCACACAAAACTACACTAAAAAAACCACGAAAAACACTCGAAACAGTTCCTTGAGACGTCAAAATAGGTGACCTGAACAGTGAGTAGCAAATTAAAGACCGAACAGCAGCAGAACAGAGACCAAACAACAGCAGAACGGAGATCGAACGGCAAGCAAAGCAGCAAAACAGTGAGCTAGGACGCTAAACCTGTGAACCAGAGAAGTTGAGGAGCTGTACCCTTTCCGACGTCCGTGAAATGCAAGCCCGAAAGTTGGCAAAAAGGTTAGACCTGAGGATATTTTCCACACTCATCTTTATTGATTTTTGCTATTTATTTCGACTGTATTTTAATTATTTGTTGAATCTGCGTGTGTGTGATGATGCGTGTTGTGGGTATTGGATGAATGAAAGAGTGTCGTCTCTTGCGGTATATAGGCTTAGTCAGTGGAATGAAAGATCCCCTACGGGGAGGGGTTAAAGCCCTTTACCACGATGCTTTGTCGCGCCGGTCGATGCGTGTCGGTTGAATGCAAGACACGTTCAATCGGCATACTAGTTTGATATTATTGCTTTTAATTCTATGTATGCATGATTCAATCGAGCACATGGGCTTAGTAAGTGGAATGAAAGATCCCCTACGGGGAGGGGTTAAAGCCCTTTACCTCGATGCTTTAACGCGCCGGTCGATGCGTGTTTGGTTGAATGCAAGACACGTTCAATCGGGCATACTAGTTTGATATTATTGCTTTTAATTCTCTGTATGCGTGATTCAATCGAGCGCATGGGCTTAGTAAGTGCAATGAAAGACCCTATGGGGAGGGGATTTTAAAGCCCTTACCATGATGCTTTGCCGCGTCGGTTGATGTGTGTCGGTTGAATGCAAGATACGTTTAATCGGACATACTGAGCTTGACATTGTTGTCTTATTCTTTATGTTGCATGCATCAGGTCTGGTTCCGTTCGAACGCATTCTCGAAAGCTACATGAACGCGAACCTTCTGTTTACCGTTCGAACGCGTTCTCGAAACTATGCGAACGCACACGCACTTTCTTAGTCTCATAATGCATCAGGTCTGGTTCCGTTCGAACGCGTTCTCGAACGCTACGTGAACGCACACGCACTTTCTTAGTCTTATCATGCATCAGGTCCGGTTCCGTTCGAACGCGTTCTCGAACGCTACACGAACGCAAACCTTCTGTTTACCGTTCGAATGCGTTTTCAAACGCTACGCGATGCGCACCCACTGAACTGAGTCTTTTTCATTAGATTTCATACATAGTTTTCCTAGTAGCTATCCCCATATGTATGAATACAATGTGTTTAATGTATTACAATTCATTTATACTTATGTCATGATAACATTTGAGTATTATTTCTTGTGGTATATCAGATGGAAACCCAGACATAAATTCTGTAGCGGATTCCGAATGGACGGGTTAATGGTCTGTACTTGGGATATAATTCCTCGTACCACTTGAGAAGGTGCTTACATGTGTGTTTGTGTGGTTAGTATGTGTGCTTGTGTTTTCTTGAATATTCAATATGCCAGTGAAGTTGTATGT
This sequence comes from Zanthoxylum bungeanum, assembly GCA_019454045.1. Classification (NCBI taxonomy): domain Eukaryota; kingdom Viridiplantae; phylum Streptophyta; class Magnoliopsida; order Sapindales; family Rutaceae; genus Zanthoxylum; species Zanthoxylum bungeanum. The sequence continues at coordinate 2,614 of SKCR01025989.1, read as the reverse complement.
TTGTCGCTCCTTTGATGTACTTTCAAGCATGCTATTTTAGATGTGAAATATATTTAAACTTAGGTGTAAGTTTTATTTTGTACATGTGAATTTAGAAGCATGATTACTCTTGGAAATAAGTGCTACTTAAGCCTGATTAAATCATTACATAAATCCTTTCATTACAAGTGGCATAAGTAAGGGACCATTCCGAACCCAACGGTTTGAGGTCTTCCCTTGCGAGGGGTGAGTGCTGTTAGACATTATGGCCCATAGCGTCACTGTTTGTAAATGATATTGTATTATTGTACAAAAATTAACTATGTAATAATAGAATTGCCTTTTGCCGTTTTGTAATTTATTTACTTTGACATATAAATGGCAAAAGTCCATATGATTAGTTCCGTATTGAGATGATATGAGACAGTATCAATACATAAAGGTTTAATCATTAAATATCCATAGTCGGAGTATTATCGAGATCGGACATCGATAATGCGGAATAGACTAGTATTGCATTTGTACATGTTGTGAGGGCACAACGACATAGTTCTCATATATTTAAGTATAGGATACTTATGCAAGTGCGATAGGAGGTTGTGTTTTACCGATGGTACGAAAACAGCTTCGCTCTGGATAGACCCCGCAGAATCCCATTGGTAGTATGTCTGCGTGTCTATGGGAGGCCGCATCAGGGTAATTGTATATGGTCTTAACCTGAGACTTGCATCGCTAGTACTTGCGACAATCGGTAAACTTTGGTTTTGGTGGTTGGGGCTTTAACCGGTTCTGTGTTCACCACTTCTGGGTTTATCAGGAATCGTAGTGTACTGGGTGTGATGTCAAGATGGAAGTATCACTTCAGACATATGGAGTTGTGATCATCGCGCAGGACACAGAACTAGTACTCTATAAAAGGTTGCAACCGTCGGGACAATATGACTAGGTCAGGATTGTCCGATTTAAAGAGACTAGTTGTTTGATGTCCGATATATGTTTCGTACGGGGCAGACACACTTCCAGCCCCAGGCCTAACATGTGATCGTTTGATACTGGAGTGTTGTACGCGATACTACGGTATACTACGCTTGATATAGATCTAATATTCCAGTAAGAATATTTCTGGAGAATTGGGTAGGCATTGGCGCTTTGCTAGAAGCCAACCTTGTCTTGTAAATCGGTTAAAAACGTAGTACGAGGTACGTACGTGTTTGGATTATCCAACGACCCCGTATTTAATGCCACATTATCCGGAGATCTCTTGGGTCCCTTCCTGAAGATTCACCTATGATGTTTGATTCGAACTTATTAATCTTGGATATTAATAACGGAGAAAACTTTATCTTGGATTAAAATGCCTTATTAGGAGAGAGAGAGAGATCGATTAATTTGGAATTAATCGATAAAATAATATATTCGATATATTATTAAACGAAATTAGATTTCGACGCGAATTAAAATTGGATTTTAATTCGGGCAAACGAATTAATTTAGAATTAATTCATTAGCGAACTGAATAGTAATTTCGCAAGGCGTAATTATTTAATTCACGTCGCGACGGAATTCGTTTAATTCAGAATTAGCGAAACCGAGCCCGAAAGTGTTTTGCGGACACATTCGTATTTTGAATCGAGTGGTATCCGCAAATCGCATCGCGATATCTCATTACTTGATACGAATAGATGATGGATGTATCTATTCACCTTTAAGGGATGATACATTGTCTCTAATCTCAAAGTAATGTAATGATGGCAAATGATGAATTTTATTTTGGAGGGAAAACCTTCACGGTTTTTGAAGGGTTTTTGATTAAAAATTCATTTGGTATTTGATATCATTATTTTTACTTGCTTTTCATTTTTCCTCTCTCTCACGTTTTTGGTAACAAAAGGGAAAAAAGAAAACCAAAAAGGCTAACACTCCTCTCCTTCTTCCTTTGCTCACGCCGTGAGCTTCCAACCAAAGGCCAAGCGAAAGGGACAGAAAATTGTTTTTCATTCTCCATTTTTGCTAGCACAAGCAAGGATCAAAAGAGCGTGGGTGAGGGAAACCACCTTGGAGCTTGGACAACTTGAAGATTCGCAGCTTCTCTTCATCTTCTTGCTTGGCCGAAACTTCTACCTTGGAGGCTCAAGGATCCTCTTCACCATTTTCGTCACCAAAGCTTGTAAGATGTTTCCGCCATCCTTCAAGCTTTGCATGTATGTTACTTGTATTTCTATGGCTTAATCTTTCTTTGGGCCTACTTTATAGAAAACCAACAATGGTATCATTGAGCCATGTTTAAGCATGAAATACATTAGGGTTAATTTGGGGAAAATTGATTGAAGCATGTTCTTGTTAAATTGGATGCTAAAGTATGCTTATATGTATGATATATGATATATTACATGATCAATTTTAAAGAAAAATGCATTGGATGATTTTTCCCCAAAGTGGTTGTCTTGGCGACATGTGGAGGTGCTTCCATTGATTTGAAATTTTTCATGCACAAGCTTATTTGATGACTTAGCTAATGCATGATTACATGTATAATATATGATATAATACATGATCAATTTTGAGAAAAATGCATTGGATGATTTTTCCCCAAAATGTTGTTTTAACCGAATGTGAGGTACTTCCATTAAGTTGA
>SKCR01025988.1:0-19517 GCA_019454045.1 Zanthoxylum bungeanum | reverse complement strand
TTATTCTCTTTCCCTCTCTTTCTCTCTCGGCTTCCTCAATTCTCTTTTCTATTTTGCTTCTAATTTCTTTTGGTATTGATGAATAGTAGTTCCTTTATATATTGGGACTTAATTGTTACAAAGAACAATGTAGAAGTTTGTAGAGAAATGGAGAAATATGAAGATTTTATCATTTGGGTCCGAAATTACTATTCATCCGAATTTTGACTTTCATTGTTGACCTATTTCTGGTCCGATTTTGGAAAAATGTTCAACGCGGAAGTTGTAGGTCTCGATCTCAGTTTTACGACGATATAACATTCATAAAAAATCATAGATCGCTTGAAAACGTTATGCCCCAAATACCATGGACGGTCCAAAGGAAACACGGTACAGTCTCGTCCCGGGACTTCGAGAAATTTACCGATCATCTCCAAAGTCGTTCCATGAGCATATTTGAGTCTGATGAGTTGTAATTATAATACTATTTCCCACTCATTTAACCTAATATCTTGTAAAGTTTATCGGGTTTGGTGAATGTTTTGATGTGTTTTAGTTTATTTTATAGATAAAATAAAATTGGAACTTAATGGAATCATTTAGGACGAAATGTGGGTCCAATAAGGGCAAAAAACTGGACTTGACATTTTGATTTTGGAGATTGGAAACTTGAAAGGGCGTCCTAACGAAGTACGATTTCGGAAATTCCAATTTTACACAATTGTCGTATTTTGGCGACAACTGTTTACTCCGATATCAGATTAAGGTGATTCAAGTTCCAGATTAAAGATGACTCAAAGATCTACAACTTTTAAGGACAAAATAATTTCGAATTCTGAAGAGTTCATGACCGAAACTGATGAAATATCTGGAAGTGTGTTATATGTTATTATTAAAATCATTTTCAAAGCAAAAATAAATAAATAAATAAAAATTGTCAGGAGGATTTGGTGCCATGTTTGATGCCATATTTGGTGCCATGTTTGGTGGAGCAATTGATGGAGAAATTGGTGGAAGCCTTTAGATTTCCTATAAATACCAAGCCATTTCATTTGTAATTCTCATGCTTTCCTTAGGTTTTTGTAAGGAATTTAAGGATTTCAGCTTGTTTGTTTATTTTTTGTAATTTAAATTATATATTTTTATTTTCAGTAATAGTAGTAGTTTCTTTTCTTTTCTTTTCTTTTATGTTTTGTAATTAGATTTCCGCAGGGGGAAGGGTGAAGCTTTTATTATTTTATTTTAGATCAATCTCCCTTAATTATAATATGGAAATTATAATTTAAATTAAAAGATTACCGCCTTAATGGCTGGTTTTATTTATTTGACATAATGTGACACCGCCTATATGACCGGTCTTAGGTGACAGATGATTACCGCCTATATGGCTGGTTTATGGACAAATAATAACACCGCCTTTATGGTCGGTTGGACTTAATTAAAAATTTGACTTAATGAGGATACCGCCTGTATGGTTGGTTGGTAATATCACTGATAATTTCTATATTATAATAATGGAGATTTCTAAATTAGAATAGTAAAAGTGGATCCTCTAACCCCAATATTTTATTTTTATTCTAGGGAAGTGATGAAACACAATATTCACATGCTTAATAATTGATTTAATTATATATTGGGTAATTCCTTAGTTTGTTTATTGAATCTTAAGCGTAATGCTTCTTGTTGCCTGATCACTAATAAGATTGATGTGGTAAACTTAAAATGAACATGGAAAATGGATTTTAGGTTTCATCCTTAGATTCAATAGCTCACGGTCTTCCTTGAGGATATATAACCCTTTAATAGATTTCCTTACAGGATAGGAATATACCTGTCGGACGGGGTTAGCCATAATTGGAACTTGAACTTAATGAATTCAGGTAACTTGATTAACATAGGAATATGATTAATTGGGTTATTTTGGGTATTTACATCTGACCATCGGAAGAGGATTTTGCATATCTTCGTGTTCCAGGTTAGCAAACTAATTTATTGCACATATATAAGAGAATCAATTCATCATTAGAATAATATTGTGTGAAATCACAACCCTAGATATTTGTGTCTTTTGTTTATTTTCCTTAGTATTTTCTTTTAGGTATTTTATTTATTTATTTATTCAGCAAATCCACATTCAACACACCAAAAGTAATTATTCACTTCTCCCTATAATTAGATAACTGTAAATAAATAGTATCAATAATTAATAACAACAATAGGAATTAAGTCCTCGTGGGATCGATATTTTTATACTACTTGAACGATACGTGCGCTTGCGTTATACGCGTGTGATTACACCGGTCAAGTTATTGGCGCCATTGCCGGGGACTTATTTTTCTTGAGTTATTAATTTTGAAGCTATCTAATTTACTTGTATCTAATTTTCTTTTTATCTGTAATTTTTATTTCCTACTTTTATTTTTCAGGTGGTTTACATGGATCTTTATTGGGAGATAGAAAGATTACGAGCTTTACTAGAAGAAGATACACCCAAAATCAGGGAGCAACATTCCAATTTTCTGAGGCATGTTGTCCAGCCCAACAACTATCACTGGATACCAGAACCAAGCAATACTACATTTGCTCATCAGAACGCAATGGGGAGATGTGAGATATGTGATGGTAACCAACTAAGCGATCAATGCATATACCTTTAAGGGTGACAGAATTATCGGAATCATTCAAGGTACGAAAAACCAGCATATTTCACAGAACCATATTTTCCATCTTATCCACCATCCACATACGATCTTCATCAAGAACCAGAACCATCAGAAGAAGATCAGTTGATTTACATGTTCAAAAAATGGTTCAAGGAACAGGAAGCTCAAATTGATGCACAATTTCAGAGTCAAGCGGAATCCATACAGAGAATGACAGATCAAATCAGACAATTAATAGAAAACATGAATTACATATCTCACGGAGCAGATGACACCGATGAAGCCTTCGAGTACCAAGCATTTCATGATGACACTTTAGCAGAGGAGGAGGCTGAGCAGTATCAGGAATCTGTGGTATCAGTTCAAGAACCAGAACCAGCAAAGTCTCGATTTGATTTTTATTATTCAGACTCTGACGATGATGATGAAACAGAGCTGTTTGTGCCAACAAAAAATGAGGATGAAATTATGTATCCTCAAAATGAAGATCTTTGAGCTTCCATTGCACAAATGTTTGAAGAAGATCTACCTGAGCCAGTCATATCAGAGGAGGAAGACCTAAAATCAGACATCTCTTTACATCCTCAGGTTGACACTTATGGAGCATGCATTTCTGAAATGAAAGATAGGGAACTAAATGCGGAAATTTTAAAATACATATGTGAAGAAAAGGTGGAACAAAAAGCAAAGCAAATGGAGGAGCAACTTTCTGACCAAATTGAAGATCTCATACATTCAGGAGAAACATCACTGTTTTGGGGAGTACAATCAAAGACATCACCCAGAAAAATTCCTACAGCAATCATATATGTTGTAAGGAACCTCAAAAATGATATGTTCAATAATTAAACATATTGAACCATTTAAGAATAATTCCTACAGAAATCATATATGCTGTTATATTTGTACTGTGCATTGTTAACAATTGATTTCGACTTTGTTGTATGTGACCTTTTGGGTTCCCCTCAAGTTGGACATGAAATGAATCATGATAATTTAATCGAACATAAATTATCCTCCGATCAGATGGTCGTTCGATTTCAATGACCAAAGTTGACATCTAGCAACATGCCAAGACCCCCAAATGAGAAGGAAAGATATATATATATATACCCATTCTGTATGCGATTTATATATGATACGGTCCCTCACCTCACTGTATCCCCACCTATTGACCTAGGGTACGGAAAATGTCTACCCATATGGTCAAAGGTATGATGTTGATAGTGTCATGAATCGTGCTAACCCAAGAATCTCACATGATTCTTCCGCTGTGGCCACAGTCTCAATCACTGATCACACATATCAACCCGTGAACTGGAATACTACTCTTATAAGAAAATATTATCCGAGAGAGTGGCGATTCTCTGTTGTATCTTTACAAAATTCATGTGTTTCAAAAAATGACCCAATCATACCCTTATGATCAGATCTTTTGAACCGGGGAAGGAGAATGTCAAAGTTATTTGATCCACACATAAGATTGTAAAGACCTCAAGTCTAAGGACTAGTCATATAATTGATACATGAAAGTTCTCACAGACACATGGGATAAACACTTCATATGAAAACTTTCGGCGGTCAGTTCGATGGACACGAGCAACTCATGCATCCATGTGATACACTAAGTGGATGGATCTCCGCTAGTAGCCTATGAGATCGGCTACCCCACTTAAGGGCGGATCATATCATCATGCTAGTCTCTCCGCTTTGTGAACGCCTAGATTATTCACAAAACTATGACTAGGAATATTTAAGAGTAATGATTCTCATAAGGCTTGGAAGCCATCGTCTTATTACTCCAAGGGCTTTATTATAATGTTGATGATTCATATAAGTTAAGTAAGACACATATAATAAAGATTTCCATTTTATTAATTAATGAAAATATTACAAATACATGTACATATAGCCCATCCACAAGTTGGGTATAGGGCATATACCTAACAATCTCCCACTTGCACTATAGCCAACTAGTATGAACTAGACACCATACTCTCGAGTGTGCCTATCATGCTTTTGTTGAGTCTGCCCTTTAGTTAGAGAATCTACAAGATTATCGTCTGTGGGTATTCTCTCTATAATAACTTCTTTTCTCTCAACAATCTCCCTGATGAGATGAAATCGCCTGAGTACATGCTTGGATTTCTGGTGGGACCTTGGTTCCTTTGATTGAGCAATGGCGCTCGTGTTGTCACAGTATATCATGACGCCATTCTTTATCGCGGGAAGCACTTCCAGCTCCGTGATGAACTTCTTCATCCAGACTACTTCTTTAGCAGCCTCAAATGCTGTAATATACTCGGCTTCAATGGTGGAGACCACTGTAGTTGACTACTTTGAGCTTTTCCAACTGAAAGCACCGCATTCAAAGTAAACAAATATCCTGTTTGCGATCTATTGTCATCCCTATCGGTCTGAAAGCTCACATCACAGTAACCAATGACTTTCATCTCAAAACAATCTCTGTATGTCAAAAACACATCCTTAGTTCTTCTCAGATACTTGAGGATTGTTTTGACAGCTGCCCAGTGTTGCTCACCAGGATTTGCCTGATACCTGTTCGTTATGCTAAGAGCATAAGAGACATCAGGTCTTGTACATAGCATGACGTACATGATCGATCCTATTGCTGAAGCATAAAGGATCCTACTCATACGCTCTCTATCTGAAAGAGTGTGTGGAAATTGCTCATTATATAATTTGATTCCATGACAAGTAGGTAAATTACCTCTTTTGGAATCTTCCATTTTGAATCATTTCAAAACTTTATCTATGTACGTATATTGAGAAAGTCCTAACAACCTCTTAGATCTATTACGATAGATCTTAATGCCGAGGATGTGGGCTGCTTCTCCCAAATCTTTCATGGAGAAATTCTCAGATAACCAATGCTTGGTAGCTTGCATCATGGGAATATCATTCCTGATGATTAATATGTCATCGACATATAATACAAGAAATACAACAGCACTCCCACTACTTTCCTGTAAATACAAGGCTCGTCTACATTTTTAATGAAGTCAAATTCTTTGATTGTCTCATCAAATCGTATATTCCAACTTCTGGAGGCTTGCTTGAGTCAATAAATGGATCGTTTAAGCTTTCATACTTTATTATGATCATTCTTAGGTGCAAACCCCTCAGGTTGTGTCATATAGACTTCCTCTATGAGGTTCCCATTAAGGAAAGCTGTTTTGACATCCATCTGCCAAATCTCATAATCAAAGTGTGCAGCTAGTACAAGTAAAATTTGAATGGACTTTATCATTGCAACAGGCGAGAAGGTTTCATCATAGTCAATTCCTTGGATTTGTCTATAAACTTTCGCCACCAACCTAGCCTTATAGGTTTGGATGTTGCCTTCTGCATCAGTTTTACGCTTGTAAATCCACTTGCAGCCTATGGGTTTTATCCCTTCAGGTGCATCTACCAAGTCTCAGACTTGATTCTGATATATAGAGTCTATTTCGGATTTCATGGCCTCAAGCCACTTGACTGAATCAATGTCACGCATTGCTTTGTCATAACTGGTGGGATCGTCATTATCAATGACTTGATCATGTTCCTCATCAATATGGAAACCATATCTTTCAGGCTTATGTCTTTCCCTACCAGACCTTCTGAGTTCATAACCTTGTGGTTGTTCCATCGCTGCCTTTTTGAGGGGCCTGGGGTTTAGTTCTATGTTAGTTTGTTCTTCTCGTACCTCATCGAGCTCAAGTCTACTCCCACTATATTTCTTGAGAAGGAATTCATTCTCTAGAAATTTAGCATTTTGTGAGACAAATGTTATTTGTTCATTTGGGACGTAGAACACGTATGCTCTCGAGTTCAAGGTATATACTACAAACTTACATTTAATTGCCCTATCATCTAATTTGTTAGTTTGTGTGAGCTTGACATATGTGTCACATCCCCAAACTATTAGATAACTAAGACAAGGACGTTTCCCAGACCATAACTCATATGGTGTTTGACTAACAGTCTTGGAAGGAACTTGGTTTAGTAGTAGTATTGCAGTTTCTAAAGCAAGACCCCAAAATGAAAGAGGTAGATCCGTGTCTGGCATCATTGATCGGACCATATCTAATAATGTCTGATTTCCCTTTTTGGAGACCCCATTATGTTGTGGAGTTCCTGGAGGAGTCCACTGGGAAACAATGTCATTTTCTTTCAAGTAATCTTGAAATTCATTGCTTAAGTATTCACCACCTCGGTCAGACCTTAGTGACTTAATACTTTTATTAAGCTGGTTTTCTTCTTCAGCCTTGAAGTCTTTGAATTTCTCAAAGGCTTCAGATTTGTACCGCATAAGGTACACATACCTATATCGCGAATGATCATCTATAAAGGTAATGAAGTAGGAGAATCCACCTCTAGGGGTGACTGACATTGGTTAGCATACATCAGAGTGTATGAGTTCTAATGTCTCCGCTGCACGCTGTCATTTACCTTTGAAGGGTAATTTGGTCATTTTACCAAGTAAACAAGACTCACAAGTTCCATAAGGTTTATATTTGAAGGGTTTGAAATAACCATCCTTATGTAGCTTAGTTAATCTTGTTTCATTGATATGACATAAGCCACTGTGCCATAAAAGTGATTCATTGAGATTATTCGAGTTAACGTTGTATATATTAGAGGTAGAACATTCTTTGTTAGTTTGTAAGACATAGATACCATTATTCAAAATACCGTCTCCATATTTTATTTCATTGAAATAAATAGAACATTCATTACAACTTATTAGGCATGAAAAGCCTTTATTACATAAAGAAGAAATTGAAATGATGTTCTTTATTAGAGAAGGTACAGAAACACAATCTTCTAAGTCTAAAACTAAACCATTCGGCAAAACTAATGAATAGGTCCCCACGCACAATGCAACCAGTTTTGCTCAATTATCCATGCGTAAGTCAACCTCCCCATGACGGAGTCTCCTACTGTTTCTCAGGCCCTGCATATTGTTACACAAGTGAGTCCCATAATCGGTGTCAAGCACCCAAGTAGAAGGTTCAAAGTTTTGAGAATATAGTTCAATCATATACAACATACCTGAAGCATTGGGCTTATTGGCCTCTTGGGCTTCCCTAACTTCCTTGGCTTTCAAGGATCTGCAGTATTTCTTCCAATGACCCTTCTTTCCACAAAAGAAACATTCCCTCTTTCTCTTTTTCTTCTCCACCTTACCATTGGGCTTTAGGTGATCTAGAGCCTTAGTCTTGACCTTATTTTTCTTTGGGCCTCGTGGCTTCAGGTCCGTACCCGTAAGCATGACGTTGGTTTTTTAAGCTCCGGGTTTCAAGTCCTCTCTGCTTGCTTTATCAAATTGTGCAATTCTGCTAAAGTAGCTTCTTTACCAGACATATGAAACTGCATAATAAAGTTAGAGAATTCTTTTGGTAAGGACTGAAGAATCAGATCGTGACCTATCTCATGATCCATGATGAATTCGAGTGGCCAATTTTTCAATGTGGCCAATCATCTTAAGCACATGTCCACTAACAGATCCTTCCTTATACCTTGTTTAGAATAAGGCACATGACACTTGGAATCTCACGGTATGAACGGAAGTTGCTTACAACTCCTTCAAGAGAAAGATGATGGTTTTAGTGTCCATATCTTCGTGAGCTTTTTGAAGTTCGTCCGACATAGAGCCAAGCATTATGAAAACTGCTTGCTCATCATAATCGACGTGTTTCTTCAAAGCATCAAATGTATTTTGGTCAGCATCTTCTGCGGGTTCAGGGGAAATGGTCTTTTAAGAACATAGAAAATCTTTTCTTGTCGTAAGACAATTTTAAGGTTTCTAACCCAGTCATTGTAGTTGTTGTTGGAGTTCTACGGTCCCAAGGATCGAGTAATCAAGTATAAAACATGTATGAATACAATCAAGGAAGTTGTGAAATACTTACATCGAGCGGTTGAGTGATGCGGTAGACAAAAAAAATTCATTTTCTACCTCCTTGGAGTCTCGGCAGTGAGCTGCACTGTTCCCCTTGGATTTGGCTTTGGTGATCTCCATTGTTGCTCCAAGCTACAAGCTTTGGTTGATAGTGATTCCAAGCTCATAAAGTGAGTTCTCTATCATCTTTGTTTGGCTCCTATGTGTGCAAGCACTTGATGATTTTGCAACAAAATCATCTCTTTACTTCTCCATTAGTCACGGCAGTAACAGAAAACCAGAAGAAGAAGAAGAAAAGAAGGTCCAAGATCGAGTGATAGAGAAGATGTATTTGGCTCCAAAAATGTGAGCAAGGAGAGAGAGATGGAAAGTGGTATATTCATTTATTTCCAAAATTAATTAAACATATACCAAATTTCATTTTCAAAAAGTCAAACAAGTACAAGCTTTAAAAGCTCCCAAAAACTCCCATCAATCAATCAATCAATCAAATTGTCACATCACTCAAAGTGACATGTGATTTAACGTTGATGTGACTATGATTTGACGCTTGATGTGACTTGCGTGCCGTACTCGAATTCAAAATACGAATGCGCTCGCAAACACTCTCGGGCTCGGTTCGGGTTTGCTAATTCCAAATTAATGAATTTTCTGTTGCGACGTAATTAAATGATTATGCCTAGCAAAATCACTATTCACGTCGCTAACGAATTAATTCTAAATTAACTCGTTCGCCCGAATTAAAATCTAATTTCAATTCCACGTCGAAATCCAATTTTGTATAATATATCGAATATGTTATTTTATCGATTAATTCCAAATTAATCGTTCTCTCTCTTTAATATGATATTTTATCCCAGATAAAATATCTCCGCAATTAATCCTAGATTAATTTTCTCTCTCATCTCATTAATCCATATTAATAAAGTGCGAGTCATACGTCATCGGTGAATCTTCGGGAAGCGACCCATGAGATCCCCGATATATTGGCAGTAAATACGGTCGTCGAACTATCCGAACACGTAAGTACCTAGTACTACGTTTGTACCGATTTACAAGACAAGGTTGGCTTCTAACAAAGCGCCATGCCTACCCATTCTCCAGAAATATGCTTACAGGAATAAGCGATCTATATCAGGCGTAGTATACGTAGTATTGCGTATTCGATCCAGTATCGGATGTCACATGCTAGGCCTGCGGCTGGAATTGTGTCTGCCCGTACGAAGCACATATCGGATCTCTGGTAACTAGTCTCTATAATCGGATACACATGACCTAGTCATAATATCCCGATGACTGCAGTACTTAAGAGTACTAGTACCGTATCCTATGTGACATCATCTCCACTATGACTGGAGTGATACTTTTCTTGACACACACCAACACACTACGATTCTCAATATACCCAGCAGAGGCGTACACAGAACCTTAAAGCCCTGGACGACCAAAACCAAAGTATATTGATTGTCGCAAGTATTAGCGGTGCAAGTCTCATGTTAAGACCAAATACACCTACCCTGATTTCGGACTTCCATAGACACATAGTCATACTACCAATGGAATTCCGAGGGGGTCTATCCAGAGCGAAGCTGTTTCCCGTACCATCGGTAAAACACAACCTCCTATTCCACTTACATGAGTATCCTACCCAAATATATGAGAACTATGACGTTATGCCCTCACAACGCGCACAAGTGTAATACTAGTCTTTTACGCATTATCGATGTCCAATCTCGATAATACTCTGAGTAGGGATATTTAATGATTTATCCTTCGTGGATTGATACTGTCTCATATCATCTCAATCCAGGAACAAATCATAAGGACCTCCTATAATTTATACATCTTGGTGATCTAATCACAAATGATAAGAGTGCAATCTCCTTTGTCACATAGTTAATTTGTACAACAACACCATGATCAGTACAAATAGTGACGCTATGGGTCATAACTGTCCAACAATCTCCCACTTTGCCTATAGCCAGTCACTGGAGTGTCTTACACCCAAACTATGTACGATTCGCTCAAATTACTGAGAAAAGACTTTCGTCAGCGGATTTACATGATTATCATCTGATGCGATTTATTCGATCATCACATCGCCATGATGTATGATCCGAAGGAATTAGATGAATAGTCTAAGTATATATCTGGATCGTTGATGAGACCATTAATTCTATAGCCTGCGCTGTAGCCTAGCTCAGCTGCTAACAAAAATATATCTAATCTAATTAGATTTGTTATCGACCCAAATGGCTTCTATTGCTGCCTCAGCTACAGCAATAACCCGTATTTGTTGTTTATTCGGTAACAGTATCTTGCTTGGAAGATTTCCAGCTCACTGTGCCGTTATTCAAACTATATAGTACCATTGTTTTTATCGGTTAGGAAACTTGCAGCAGTGATCTCAGTCACGTCAAGTTCTCCTTCTCCATAGTATAATACAACATCCTTAGATCTCTAAGATACTAAAGGATGTTCTTAACATCAATCCAATGACTATCACTTGGATTGGCCCGATTGTGAATCCATATGCTCAAAGCGTATGAGACACCAGGTCGCGTACATTTATTCAATGTACGAGTTCTCGGAGAGTGTAAACAACTTTAAATCTATCCCAGTAGATCTTTATTCCTAGAATAAAGGTTGTTTCTCCCAAGAATTCTTCGAAGAATTTTCTGAAAGCCAAGCTTTCGCCAATTATTTTATGGGAATATCATTTCCAAGAAATGACATATCATCATTATTTATGGGACATTATCGTCAGTGCCCTCCCACTAACACTCTTATATACAGAAGAATCATTTCGTTTTGATAATTCCAAGAACTCAATGCTTGCTTCAATCAATCCATGGATCGAATAACCTGCAAACCTTGTTTGCTAGTTTTGGTACGACAAAACCATCAGGATGTTGAAAACATCCTCCATAGGGTTTCCGTTAAGGAAAGCAGTTTTGGCATTCAGTTGCCACATTTCATAAATGAAACATGCAGTATTAGCAAGCATTATCCAAATGGATTTACCGTGGCAACAGGTAATAGGTTTAGTCGTAATCGACACAATATTGATAACGATACATTTTCACTACAAGCCTAGCTTAGTACGTTGGTATGTTGCCTTCCACGTATGTCTTCCTTGAAGACTAATATTGTACTAATAGGCACAATGCCTTACGGTACAACAACTAGTATCCAAACATAGTTGGTATACATGGAATCCATTTCGGAAATCATGGCACTTTGCCATAATAGGGAGTCGATATCTTGTATCACTTCCTCTTACGTAGTCAGATCGTCTTCCTCAATAAGATTGACATCTTTATAAGGTGAGATCAGAAACTCATACCCCAGGTTGTTTTCTAACTCTCTCTAACCTACGTGGTTCTTGTGTATTCAAAGATTAATGGTACAGTTTCATCCTTGATGAACTGTTTGTGTTCCATGAAGTTCTCGATGCCTTGAACAGTATTACTCCGATTTTCATCGAGTTTTACTATCTTCCCACTTACCACTGCATATCGGTATTCCTCTTAGGAAAACCGCATGGCGAGCGAACAATAACATTGTTCTCTAGTGAGTTGCATAAGTATTATACTTTGGTATCCCTAGGATAACCACAACTTGGCACTTATCCGATTTGGGTTTTAGTTTGGTATCATCCAAACATATGCCTAGCATACCCAAATCTTCAGGAATGAGAAACCTAGTTTCTTTCCTGTTCATATCTAATATGATATCTGTCAAACATATTTTTATGGAACCTTATTCTAAATAAGTTTTGCACTGGTTAAAGCTTATCTGTTGAAGGAAATGGTAGCTAAGAGCGACTCATGATTAACGTTATCATGTCCAACAAAATTCGGTCTATCCGTTCGGACACACCGTCAAATTGATGTGTTCTGGGAGGAGTCCTTTTTGAAAGAATACTATACTCTTTCAAGTATATTGGAAACTTATTGCTTAAGTATTTTCCATTACGGTCTTATCGTGACGTTTTAATACTTTAGCCGATCTGTTTGTCTATTTCGTGTCGAAACTCTAAAAGTTTCCGATTTGTGTTTCAAAGTAAACACATAGCCATAACGCGATGCCACATCCGTAAAGGTCACGAAATATTCATATCCACATTTAGCCTAGCTAGACATGGGCCCACTTGCTTCACTATGAACTAGGGCTATCAGATTGGTGGCATTTACACTTTTATCAAGTAAGGAGTGTTTTAGGCACTTTGCCCAATAAACTAGATTCGTAGACTTTATTTGAATGGAATCAAATTTGTCCTAGTATCCACTCTTCAAAAGTGTGGATATACGAGTCTTGTTTAAATTGTGTCCTAGACAACAATGCAACAATTTAAGTTTCAACTGATCAAATCAGTTTGAGCTATTTGTTTGTCATGTTATATGTTTGAGATTTATTTATATTCAAAATGTAAATACTGTTATTCACATCTAATGTGTTTATCTCAATATCATCATTATATAATGAAACACTTTAGTGTTCTAGAATATAAAGGTATACCCCGCAACGGGTTAAACCCTGATATAGAGATATTGTTTCTAGTCAAACTCGTTACATTCTAACAGTTTTCTAATTTAAGTATACACCCGAAGGGTAGTTCCTAAACTTAGGTATCTACGGTTAAAACAGTGACTTTCGTCCCGTTTTCAATTCGCAGATTAATCTCATCTGAAGTCAGTATCCTGCTCTTAGCAGATTCTGCACACCAGTACATATTTATGTACCACATCCAGTATCTAAAATCCAATTTTAATACTAGTTGTGAAAATATTTATTGACAAACATATTTGAAGTCAGAGCCTTGCTCGCCTTCAATTCCTTCATGTCTGCTTTGTCCAAACGGCAGTCACGCTTTCGCGATCCAGTTTGCCACAATTTAGGCAGACATCTTGGTATATGTAATTTATCTTCCCAGAAGATTATAATGATATTGCCTTTGCCCTTTTCCACACTACGAAGCGTTCGGCCTAGCCTTGGTCTTGTAGAATGTCGAAGTAAGATGCGCCTTGCGCTATTTGCCGTATTGTAAACTTTGACTTTGTCTCCTTGAGAATAGTCATTAACTCTCCAAGAGTTTATATTGCAATTTAGTACTTCTAAGATCTATAAAGATCTTTCAATTTCATTATCATACTATAAGGATATAATCTTTATTTCTGATTAAGAAATTAAGGAGTCTAATCGGCAAGCTTAATGGATTAAGCACTAAAGTTATCATCACATGAATATTCCAAAGATCATGCTCCACTATTTGCTTAACTCCGGGCTTAGGTTTAATATGTTATTTTATCAAATAAAGTAACTTATTAGTTTCCAGGATCATCCTGAAAATTTATTCCCATTTTGAAAATTAAAGTCGTTTAATACATTTTCCCCAGGATTATGTTTTAAACACTAATCTTTTATTTTATCTTGATTCTAAAAGTCCAACTATTTAATCAACGATTTTGGTACTATATATTATAATGATTACTATAGTCCAACTATATAATCAATTATAATTAATAGGTTAAATTCAATTATTTTGATTTCTATAATCCAGTTATAAAATCAACTATAAATGAAATATTTTGAATACAGTCCAACTGTTTATTAAAACAACCATTTAAATATTAGTCCAACTAACATTTAATTTATTTGACGTAATATTTGATATGAGCGCGTATGGCAAGTTATCAAACGAATATTGCAAATTTAATACTTGCCTCCCACTATTTTTCGGCGAGGCTCTAACCCTCTGTTGAGTACTCGGGAAACCGTGTTTCCTAGTGGGTTAAGATCCCGTTAAATTTCAAACAATCTTGACTTTGGCCAACAAATTGTATGATAATTAACTAGGTAGATCTCTAAGATCAATTGGATCTCATCCAATTCCTAGATCCAGTAGGGGGACATTCAAGTCTGAAATATATATCTCATATATGCCAATACATCCAATGTATTGCCTAACCTTTTTCCTCTGAATCAACTAAGCATTGGCTTTGGCACAACAAACTTAGTGATCCCAGTTAAGCGGAACCCATTGACCATGGAAAGCTTCGTAATCAATGTCGATGGACAAGAAGTGGTCTTGACTTTGGCCAACAAACCACAACTTGGACAAGACACCAATATGTAACAAAGCTCTCGTGATTCAAACACATCCTCAACGGACAAAGGTCTTGACTTTGGCCAATAAACCAATGCTAGTCTTAGATCTTGAGTAAGAATCACTCAATGGAAGGAAAAACGCTTAATATTTTGTGAGGGTTTTTCGCGTGCAAATTGGCAACCAATTTATTATCTTTGTTAAGGTCTCATCATCATACACCCTTAAACATGCATTCTAAACACATAATAAGGCGCGTATAAATAAATAATAATGATATGTGGATGGATACTTAACACATTGATCCTAGATCAAATCTCTCAATTTCCTCTCTCCCGCTAGCATAAGTATTTACTTCTACCCGTTACACTACAATTCTAAAGAAACCTCATTTACAATGAGGGGAATTGGTGAGAAAAGAAATACAAAGAGTATGGAGGTAATAGGCTGGACACGCAGGTCCAATTAATAAATTCTAAATTTATTACAATAATTTCCAAAATTTCCCCACCCATCTAATATCCATCCGATATACATTATTCGTGCATCGTAACCATGTATTCACACAAGCATGTTATCAATCAATCTAATCCAATTAATTAATTTCATAATTAATGACCATCCAATGTTCAAACAACGATTTGATTTTGCGCGAGTCAAACTCGTTTTGCGAATAAGTACTCAAAGTACGAATTCTTGAATTAAATTAAACTACATAATTAAATCCAATTCAATTTGTATTTAATACTAATTCGCTATTTAATTCCAAATTAAATATCACACTTTATTAACAAACCTTTACGACTTAAATTCCAAATTTAATTGTTACGGGTCTCAAAGCCCGATTAACGTCCAACGTTAATTTAATTAAAGTCCAATGGCTTTTAATTAATTTCTTAAGGCGTGGACTTTTGGTCAACTTGGGTCAAACCCAATAACCAAAGCCCAATCAAGGAGTAACCCCATAAGCCTTGAAATCAATTTAGGCCTAATTAAAATATTAAGGTCCATTAGTCGCATTTGGGCTTTATGGAAATGGTTTTGGGCCAAATTGGATCCAACAAATTTAGCCTAAACCTAACTTGGTACAACCAAGCCCAATAAGCCCATTTACAACATTACAAGCCGAATTTCCAAAATTATCCCAATATAATTAAATTACAAAAAACCAATTTCACAATTTAATTACATAAAGTGTATAGCATAATTAATTACATAAATCAACATTTACAAATCATCAATTTACCCAACTAATCATGCTCTTTAACATCAAATAGTGTCCAACACAATTTAACAAAAATCAAACCCAATCATGCTTATCAAAGTCTCGGCTTTAGAGGGGATTTTATGTCCAAATCAAATTCAATCCAATTAAATCCAATTCAACATTAAATCAATATTCCCAACATGATTCCAACTCATCCAATGAATCAAAAATAAAAAATCCAAGACATTAGGGCATAGTAAACTCTCGGCCAAGCTAAGAATTTTGGGCAAAACTGTTCCAAACCAATTTTCTTTAAATTGATCCAATCAGTCTTTAATTAAACATAATTTAAGCGTACTAAATCATCCAATTTCAATAAATCATGCTCAAATACAATTTACCCAATTTTAAGCCATAAATCAAATTTCATGCTTTTACTCCGCTCTGATACCATTGTTGGAGTTCTACGGTCCCAAGGATCGAGTAATCAAGCATAAAACATGTATGAATATAATCGAGGAAGTTGCAGAATACTTATATCGAGCGGTTGAACGATGCGGTAGACAACAAAAATTCATTTTCTGCCCCATTGGAGTCTCGGTAGTGAGCTGCACTGGTTCCCCTTGGATTCAGCTTTCTTGATCTCCATTATTGCTCCAAGCTCCAAGCTTTGGTTGATGGTGATTCCAAGCTCATGAAGTGAGTTCCCTATCACCTTTGTATGGCTCCTATGTGTGCTAGCACTTGATGATTTTGCAACAAAATCATCTATTTACTTCTCCAATAGTCACGACAGTAATAGAAAACCAGAAGAAGAAAAGAAGGTCCAAGACCGAGTGAGAGAATAGATGTCTTTGGCTCAAAAAATGTGAGCAAGGAGAGAGAGATGGAAGTTATGTATATCTTCATTTATTTCCAAAATTAATTAAACATATACCAAATTTGATTTTCAAAAATTCAAACAAGTACAAGCTTTAAAAGCTCCCAACAACTCCCATCAATCAATGAATCAATCAAATTGTCACATCACTCAAAGTGACATGTGATTTGACGTTTGATGTGACTAATGATTTGACGCTTGATGTGACTTGCTTGCAGCACTCGAATTCAAAATGCGAATGCGCTCGCAAACACTCTCGGGCTCAGGTTCGCTAATTCCAAATTAATGAATTTTCCGTTGCGACGTAATTAAATGATTATGCATAGCGAAATCACTATTCACGTCGCTAACGAATTAATTCTAAATTAAATGGTTCACCCGAATTAAAATCTAATTTCAATTCCGCGTCGAAATCCAATTTCGTATAATATATCGAATATATTATTTTATCGATTAATTCCAAATTAATCGTTCTCTCTCTTTAATAAGATATTTTATCCCAGACAAAATATCTCTGCAATTAATCCTAGATTAATTTTCTCTCTCATCTCATTAATCTCAGATTAGTTAAAGTGCGAGTCATACGTCATCGGTGAATCTTCGGGAAGCGACCCATGAGATCCCCGGATATGTTGGCAGTAAATACGGTCGTCGGACTATCCGAACAAGTAAGTACCTAGTACTAAATTTGTACCGATTTACAAGACAAGGTTGGCTTCTAGCAAAGCGCCATGCCTACCCAATTCTTCAGAAATATGCTTACAGGAATAAGCGATCTATATCAGGCGTAGTATACGTAGTATTGCGTATTTCGATCCAGTATCGGATGTCACATGTTAGGCCTGGAGCTGGAATTGTGTCTGCCCCGTATGAAGCACATATCGGATCTCTAGTAACTAGTCTCTATAATCGGATATACATGACCTAGTCATAATATCCCGATGACTGCAGTACTTAAGAGTACTAGTACCGTATCCTACGTGACATCATCTCCACTATTACTGGAGTGATACTTCCGTCTTGACATCACACCCAACACACTACGATTCTCAATATACCCAGCATAGGCGTACACAGAACCTGTTAAAGCCCTGGACGACCAAAACCAAAGTATATTAATTGTCGCAAGTATTAGCGGTGCAAGTCTCTGGTTAAGACCAAATACACCTACCCTGATTTCGGACTTCCATAGACACATAGTCATAGTACCAATGGAATTCCGAGGGGGTCTATCCAGAGCGAAGCTGTTTCCCGTACCATTGGTAAAACACAACCTCCTATTACACTTGCATGAGTATCATATACCCAAATATATGAGAACTATGCCGTTATGCCCTCACAATGCGCACAAGTGTAATACTAGTCTTTTACGCATTATCGATGTCCAATCTCGATAATACTCTGACTAGGGATATTTAATGATTTATCCTTCGTGGATTGATACTGTCTCATATTATCTCAATCCATGAACAAATCATAAGGACCTCATATCATTTATTCATATTGGTGATCTAATCACAAATGATAAGAGTGCAATCTCTTTTGTCACATAGTTAATTTGTACAACAACACCATGATCTGTACAAATAGTGACGCTATGGGTAATAACTGTCCAACAATCTCCCACTTGGCCTATAGCCAGTCACTCGAGTGTCTTACACCCGAAGTATGTACGATTCACTCAAATTACTGAGCAAAGACTTTCTTCAGCGGATTTGCATGGTTATCATCTGATGTGATTTATTCGATCATCACATCGACACGATGTATGATCCTAACGAATCAGATGAATAGTCAAAGTATATATCTGGGTCGTTGATGAGACCATTAATTCTTTAGCCTGCGCTATAGCCTAGCTCAGCTGCTAACAGAACTATATCTAATCTAATTATATTTGTTATCGACCCAAATGGCTTCTATTGCTTCCTCAGCTACAGCAATAACCTGCATTTGTTATTTATTCGGTAACAGTATCTTGCTTGGAAGATTTCCAGCTCACTGTACCGTTATTCAAACTATATGGTACCGTTGTTTTTATCGGTTAGGAAACTTACAGCAGTGATCCCAGTCACTTCAAGTTCTCATTCTCCATAGTATAAGATAACATCCTTAGATCTCTAAGATACTAAATGATGTTCTTAACATCAATCCAATGACTATCACTTGGATTGGCCCGATTGTGAATCCATATGCTCAAAGCATATGAGACATCAGGTCGCGTACATTTATTCAATGTACGAGTTCTCGGAGAGTGTAAACAACTTTAAATCTATCCCAGTAGATCTTTATTCCTAGAATAAAGGTTGTTTCTCCCAAGAATTCTACGAAGAATTTTCTGAAAGCCAAGCTTTCGCCGATTATTTTATGGGAATATCATTTCCAAGAAATGACATATCATCATTATTTATGGAACATTATTGTCAGTGCCCTCCCACTAACCCTCTTATATACACAAGAATCATTTCGTTTTGAATTAAATCATATACTATTATGATTACATCAAAGCGATAATTCCAAGAACTCAATGCTTGCTTCAATCCATCCATGGATCGAATAACCTGCAAACCTTGTTTGCTAGTTTTGGTACGACAAAACCGTCAGGATGTTGAAAACATCCTCCATAGGGTTTCCGTTAAGGAAAGCGGTTTTGGCATTCATTTTCCACATTTCATAAATGAAACATGCAGTATTAGCAAGCATTATCCAAATGGATTTACCGTGGCAACAGGTAATAGGTTTTTTCGTAATCGACACAATATTGATAACGATAC